>JASAND010012881.1:0-27711 GCA_030248195.1 Trissonchulus latispiculum
AGTGGTAGGTAGTGAGACACTTCGCCACACTTTAATTGCTCTTTTTGTAAACGCGAAGGAGAACGGCGTTTACACTCAATTGAAAACAAGAAGGAAAGGGAGGGAGCAGAATATAGGACCATTTTTGGGCCAAATTTAGCTATTTTTTGGATCCAAAAAGTGTATGGGGGGGGGGTGTTTGTGTGCATAGTTCCCCTGGAACTTTGGATCTGGGGTGGGGGGGTAAATATTAAGTTTGGTTGTCGACCCAAGAAATTTCCCCCCAAAATTCGGACCTCACAAATTCCAATACATATGAACATTTCATTTCATTGCATACATATGAACACTTTCAGACAAAAATTTGGAAATTTTTTGAAAAAGTTTGCAAACTTTACCCTAAAAACACCCAATTTTTGGCCAGTTATTCGGCGCCTGCGGCGCAACTCCCGGGGGCCCCTAAAAACTTTTGGGGGTGATTGGTTTAGAAAATCGGCTGGGGGCAGGGGTTACCAACTTACCATCCCCCAAACCTCCCCACAATTACACCTACGCTTAGGCTTAGGGTTAGAACCGTTTAACACGTACGTAAGGATCAAAAAAGGTCGCCGATCAAAATTTTGAAAATTGGATAATTTTGGTACCAATCGACTCTTCTCGAGTTCTTCTCTTCTGAGTCTTCTGAGTTCGAAAATTTCAAAGGCTATTGCATAAAAATGCGCTTTGGATTTTCTTCCCCAGGTCCACTTGATCCCTTGGCTCAAATTTGTCAAATTTTAAGCCCTGTTTTCGCAGAACAAAACTACTCAGAGAAGCTTTTGAGTATATGCATTCATGGTTGCCCTGAAACTGCGGGTCTGGGGGAGGTAAATCTTGGAAGGTCGGTGGTCAACCCAAGAAATGTGATGGGGGCTACCATAGGTGTAACGCAGATTTGGGGTGGTGGAGGCCCCTCTGGCGACCCCCCCCCCAGGACCCCCCCAACCCTCCCCCAAAACATTTTTTCTATTTTTATGCCAACAATCGCATTTTCAGCCGTATCTAATGCCAAACAACGTTCAACCATGAAGTAATTTTATCATTATGTAATGGGGTGAGCCGGGAATTAAACCGCAAAGCTCAACGCCACTACTTAGGACTGAGCGCAACGAACGCAGACCTTGGACTGCGGGTGGAGATCTTTAGTCCAGACGGTCACATAACGCTGACAACCCTCGCCAAGGGGGAAGGATAATTTGGGGGGGGGGACGCCGACGGGGCGCCAAACAAAATTTGGGGGGGAGACGCACACGGAAGTTAGGCTCAACTCTAGATTAACTCCGGGCTATTCCCAGAGCGCTACCTAACTAAACAGGAGATCAAAGTCTAGTTTTAGTAAAATTAATAAAAGTTAATTAAACAAAATTGAAGACAACTGGCCAGTTTTAATTTAAGACACGGCAAAGTTATCACAAGGAAATCCACTCGGGCTACCCAGAGTGGGAACAGATAAAATTATCGGGCCTACCCGACAGAACAATAAATCACGAAATTCATCGGGGGTAATCAGCAATGGAACGGGAGGGGAGTTAAAAATAAACAAACGGGAGGAGAGGGGTTAGCTAACAAAAACAGACCCAGGGGACGGAGGGGATAGAATTGGGGGGAATTAGGAGTTAGAAATAAACAAGAAGGAAAATGGTTATGTTAAATTGGGGATTAGATTGGGTGAAAATAAAGGAATTTTTAGAGAAAAAGGAAAAATAAAGGAACTTACAACTTTAGCAGAGAAAGACGCAAAAGGATGGGCCCCCAAGGTTCAGGACCGACTGCTCGCTAAGACCGAAAACTCCCAACTGACTAAAAGGTGACGTAATCGTTCAAGGAGAATTTTGTTATGCGTTGGAAACGGGAGCGTCTATCTTCTGCAAGCCAACACAAATAAGAAATAACTGTAAAGTAAAGTTTATGCTCGGGAAATAGAGTAATTAAAGATTTTAGATGAATTTCAAAGTATGAGCATAAAGTTAGCAGTGCAATTATTTAGGAAGGGTTTTACACACAAAATAGTACAAAATCATCGGGCTTCCCAACAATTATAACAACGCGATATTTATGGGGAATTTGGAGAAGTTTTAGGGAGTTTTAGGGAAAAACTACGAAAGTACGATGTTTAACTTAGCCAACCAGTATATATGTGGTACACAATATAACGATTAGCAATATAGAAGTACGCTGTTGCGTACTTTAGCGTACCAACAGTTATTTTGTGCGTACCTTCCCACACAAAGAAGTACGCAGACCTAAAAATTTCGGGGGCAGGTTTAGATAAGCGTACCAGTAGCTAACCAGAAGAAAACATTTACCATTAAAGAAATTTTATTTTGTTGTGCCATCCAGCTAGATAGTAGACTATAGTTGCGCTACATAAGATTTTAGGTACAACTTTTGTGACAATTTCTGTATAAATGTGTAATGAACTGAGTTGGATTAGATAGAAAACTTGACTAATTTGATTTAATTTCGAAAGTGGGGTCGTTTAAGTTAGAAGTTCGATTACACGGAAGGTTAGCGCGTTTGCCTAGGCAGACAAACTTATGTACCAAAGGTGGTTTACCAAAATCGGGGATCTCTACAGCCAACCTTTCAGGGGTGCTAATGTGAGTTCGTTTAGGTAAAGTGGGTTAGGCTCTATCCAATCGCACCTGGAGTATGGATAGGAATGTTCTGACGCAACAGGTCAAAACTAAGATCAGACTATTAATTGTTAGCTCTGAGTTCAGATCTGGCTTAGATCTGAACAGTTTACCTTTATTACCTCTAGGGAGATCTCACCTGGATCTCTTTTCAGCAGCTGAAATGTAGACCACAATTCGCACGCAACAAGATTAATTTATTAACTAGGAACAGTACGATTATAGTTACAGGGGACAGAATGGTTTCAGAACAATTATTAACTACAGTTAGAATTACAATATTCAA
The DNA here is from genome assembly GCA_030248195.1 of Trissonchulus latispiculum. NCBI lineage: Eukaryota > Metazoa > Nematoda > Enoplea > Enoplida > Ironidae > Trissonchulus > Trissonchulus latispiculum. The sequence continues at coordinate 2,941 of JASAND010012881.1, forward strand.
AAGGATACAGGTTACCAGATTTACCAGAGTTGCCGGCACTTAATTGGGAAGGATTATTTTGAGGGACGAAAGATTATCGGATTAGAACTTTACTAAATTAAGGTTTGACCGGTTGATAATCACTTGAGACTAGTTATTAGTCCTCTTCTTCAGGTATTATGACTGGGCACGTTAGGTGTGCTGCGTGACGTGTGTTTAACTCAAGTCTACTCTCTATTAGTCTTTTACAAAAAAACTACAACACAAGTTCAATATAACAGATAGTTAACTAAAGTTAATAGGGTGTCGGCTTTAGACAGCGTCCGGTCTATGGAGTTGGGTGATCCCGTCAGGTTACGCCTGCAACCTCACGAGTGGTTAGGGAAGTTTGGATTGTAAACAAAACAGGGGTCGGTCCAGGCGGGGTGGTACCGGGAGATGGCTACAAATATAATTATAATTTAAATTAAACAGTTAATTTAATAGGATCTACTATCTTCCTTCGTGGATCAGTTGTTTCTTCTCAGTACAGTTAGGTAGTTTGGCCTAAGCCAGAGACAACACGTGGATGATAACTTCCAAAGAAAGAATAGAAGAACAAGTAAGGGACTGCATTTTCAGATACTTTTTTAGAAATAGAGGAACGAACAGTGAACAGGGATTGATTTCTGATACAGTTTTAGGTTCACCCGACAATGATTAGGTTCCTTGGGTCAAGTCTCTGCCTCAGATTCTTAGACTGCAATTTTCCTCCAATGTAAATTCAATTGTACTGAATAGCGCTTAACAGGATCAGAATCGAATCAGGCAAATCAATATCAATCACTACTGGCTAATCTACTGAATAACTGGACTACTGCTTCTGCAGACACCGGCTCATCAATTCGCTCAAAGCTCCACTGGATCAGAATACTCAGGATCCAAATCCGGCAGGAATGACCTTCGACGAACCTGAATCAAATGGGTTAAAACCCATTAGTTCAGAATACAAGTGCGGGAATCAAACCCAGCAACTATTACTCACTTATAAGGCTTTCAGAGACGAAATTTAGAACTTTAGTCAATTCTGATTGAGATTTTGTTAAAACATCCGAAATAACACACTTCAACCGCCTTAGCGGGACAAAACGTGATCAAACATGCGTTATTAGTTTGCTATAGATAAAATTTCACCGAATATAAGATTTTGGGCGATTTCTTGCATGGGAATGCAAGAAATCGCTGATTCAACATATATTCATTTACGGTCATATTCGGTCTGCGCATAATTAAGTTTGAGGCGTAAGATTGGCACCTGTTTCCTGTATAACAAGTTTATAAAGGTAGAAACGCATATTTACAAACTCATTCCTTTTTTTGACTCATTAGAAGATGGTTTCGTCGTAATCCTCAATTCTTACGTAATTACATAGTATTAATATTCTAACTAACTATTATTTATGTGATTTTAGGTTTATTTGATGCTTACGTAACTCTATTCACCATGTATGCCAGTAAATCCCATAGTTGTTTGTTTGCATTGATTAAAAGCATGATTTGATGTTTATAGTCCCATTTGGTTAGGATTTTTGATAGAAAACGCTTATGCTTTGGAGTAACTGATTGACATAAAAGGTCTAAACCGTACAGATAATGTTCTCTGTAAAAATATAAACTACAGCTAAATTAGTTGTCCCGTTGACGAGAACAAGTGTGGGCAAGAGTGACAATTTTTGACGTAATTCCTGCAATTTGATTAAAACTAACTTTTACCTTTTATGCTGAAGGCTGACAAAATATATGAGTTATTTTGCAAAGCACTACCAGAATTTACTAATTTGAGATGGATTTGCTGGCACAGATCTAGCTAATTAACACATACAATTAATACGAAACAGTGGACAGACTTAACTAATTTATATTACAGATTTTGGGACAGAATTCGGCTCTAGACAGGCGAAACAGACCAGCACGAGGTCCTTTTTCTGCGATTCGTCCACCCCCTTCTTGCGGGAATACCTACATGGACGAATCGAGGACCACCTGGTAGTATCCGCTTATCCTGGGGGTCCCCGTGACCCTGGACTAGATTAACTACCTTATTTGCATATTATCTTCATATTGAAATAGGTACTCATTCACACTGTTTATCGCACTCATAGCCCTCAGATCCGCAAGTATTCAACATACAAATAAACATTTATACACATTCATACTATTTTCCTGCCTAATACAGGAGGTGTAAGGTAAATTTCACGAAGATTGGTCTCATGCACCAGATGAGAACCGGTGAACTGCCACATATTAAGATAATCCGGTTTAACTAGGATTTTGAACTGTTTAAAACGTTATCTTTTATTAATATAGAGTTTACTACAATTTACCGTTCGACAATTATTGGTAGAGCATACTACAGCTTGTTGAGCCTTGGAATCCCTGGATTATCCCAACATGGCCGCTACATTATCAACAATCATTCACTTGACTAATATTCATACTGATTTGACAATTCTCACAACCCCTATCGTACAAGGGGAGTTTCCGTGAGTTGTCACCGCAATTATCCGAAAACACTCATTCCGCATACATGCAAATCAGAACATTCTACAACCATTCAGCCAAACATCTTTGAAACTTGGTTAATTTCGGAACCTCACGCTCCATGAGGAGTTTACCCGAATAACCACCTTAGGTACTTTTTGGGGACACATTCACATCTAAATTTTATAACACATTCACGCTTCTTTCTTGCAAAACATTCACACTTCAGTCATACAAGACATTCACACTTTAATTATACAAAACAATCATATTAATAACCATCTAGCTACTTAGACTAACTAATAAACTAAATTTAGGCTCATATGTGTAAGAAGTTTGTAAACTTTGAACTTTGTTGTGCGCGAGTTTTATGGCTTTTGCAATTCCTTAGAATTGCTCATAAAAGAAATTTTACTGAAAACATGTGAACTTCACAAGTTTGGGAAAAGATTTAACTTGAATTTTGGTGAAAGCCAGTGAGTAATAATTGCTAAGCAATTATTACTAACAACAAAGAACCGTTAATTAAACTAAGTACACAATTAATTAAAACTACAAAAAGTGAAGAAGCCGGCCATTCCTCTTAAACGACTGCTTGATAATTAGATTAAAAGTAAAACAACTCATGTTTTAAGAATTGGCTTTTAAAACACCCTATAATTTTTAATACCTAATGATTTTAATGCCGACCTAACGCTGAAATAAAACATAATACAGACTATGGAAGTTTTTAAGACCTTACAGGGCTTTTTGTAAAAACATGGCCGGCAACTCCTAGTTGCCGGCTGTGGGGAATTAATCCTTCTAACTAGCTTATTAATTTCAGAGCCGTAATTAAGGGGCTCCCTAACTCAGAATTGGGGGTTTGGGGTCCCACTCATAATCCCATGAAAACTACGAAAAATAACCCCAAAAGTGACAAATAAAGAGAATAATTTGGCCATAAAGGCCTACTAGTCTTTAGGCCAAAAGGCCGTGGCTTGGTAAAAGAAAACGAATTAAAACGAGAAAAATAAAAGAAGGGAAAAGTGGGCACGCTTCAAGACCTCCATCGCACAGGAAGGGTTTACATGAGCTGCCCTTGATTTTTGGAATAATTTAAATAATACAAATAAAAGGAAACGAAAACTGGCCCGGAGGCCCAACATGCTATGGAACATAAAGGGGTGGCCTTGGGCCCAAAATGCTGTAGAATCGGAGGCTTCTTTGGCCCAAAAACTCCATAAAAAATTTGGAAACAAGGGCCTAAAATTGCATATATATATATAAAAATAAGGCCCGAAGGCCGAAAATTGCATCATAAAAAATAAAGGCCAAAAGGGCCAAATATTCCTAATATTTTTTCCTAGGCAATAGATTCTGAGCCGGGCATAAAAAACCCATATGGCTCCTCAAGTAGGAGTGTTCGTGTTTCTTCCCTCAACCCTTTTCTGGCCAGTGTGGGCCAGAAAAGTCCTAATGTGTGCTATGGGGAAGTGTGTGTTACTATATTCCCGTACCACACCTGTGGTCCGAGAAGTAACACACACTGGGGAGGGGAGTTAAAATCCGACCGCTGTCGGTCGCTGCTAAACGAACACTGACTAAGTTGAAATTTTGGGGACCGAGCTGACAGTTTTGCTGACAGCTCGGTGACAGGTCATTAGCGAACTGGGGGCGGAATTTCTCTTTTATTTTAGCCTAAAGCTTCTAGAAAGTTCTAGAACTTTCTAGAAGCTTGCTATCTTTTGCACAGGGCCTGCAGCGGCTGGTTGAGCCAGCTGGGCCATTAAGGACCAAAATTAATGAGATTTGGAAATTATTGCCCACCAACTGACCCTTTTTTGATGGATTTTGGGTGCTGAAATTCTGCAAAACTTTGCGAAATTTTGGTTAACATGTAAACGTAACCAAAGGGGAAATATTACAAATTTTGGCTTCTTTTCTTAACTTTTACGCAATCTACGTAAATTTTGAAGACTTAAAATGAGCATCTCAATATATTACGCACTTGACTAGACCTGTTTAGTTAATTTTTGCAATAATTTTAATTGTGGGGGTTTAATTAAGCCCCCACCGAACTTTACCTATGTGTTAAAATTTGTGTATTATTTTCTTCTATTGAGGCGAACTTTTGTTGTCCTCCTTTTGCTGGACTAGGCCCAACAAAAGTTCACCTGAGGACAAGCCTCTCGTACGTAGGAAAGAAGAAAGGGACAGCAGTACACCTGACTGCTATGTAGTCTGGGAGGTAGACAACCTCCCAGACAAAGAAAGGAGGAAAGAAGGAGAGAAAGAAAGTTAGTACAAAGGTTTTTTAGAAGTCCACTTTTAGGACTTTCCTTTTAAGCAAAGTAAGATTACGAAATTAAGGCTAATCTTACTAAAACATTTTCACTTATAACTCACTCAATTTTGGGAGTTAGAACGTGGGGATTGCATTTTTGGAAATGGGGGAAATTTCTCTTTCAAATGAGCCTAAGTTGTGTCATCAACCAAAAATTCGTTCCTTACGTAATAATTAGCTAATTAACATATAATAAGCCTAACTAATACTAATTAACATTATTAACAACAAATTAAAGTCTTAGAACATTGTAAAACACAAATTGTTGCAAATTTACGCACTTACGTACTGATTACACTTAATTTCTTACGTACGGCACAATTATGAGGTAATTTAGCTAAACCATCTTCTAATTTATGTTATTACACAGCGAAGAATGCTTTTAAACGCTGCTGTAAAGATTAGTACGCTCTTTTTAGACTCGAAAAGTTGAATTCTTTCCGTGATAACTTGACATTTTGCTTGTTAAGCCCACATTGGAATTATTGGACTTTTATGATTCTTCTTTACTTATTATTCTCTGGCAATGGAAGGGGAGAGTGACCGCACCCGGGTCACTAAGGGAAAAGACACCTGTCCTTTCAGAAAAGGGGCATTTTAGGATTGACCTTATTATTATAATTATAATCATTACCTTAAGTATAATAGATCATTATTTTGGGCTAATTATTCCTAACTAAGCTTGTAAATGCCCTTCTCTCGTACTAGTAATAGGATAATTTTAAACTTTTCTTGCAGGAAGGCCAATTAAATGCTCAATTGGGACTGGCAACTCTGATTTTAACAATCATACAATTACAATTAATTATGGCTTGGACACAATATCAAAACTAAAACTAAGCAAGATCTTTAGGTTCCAATCTCGATAGAGACTTCTTTTGGGACGATGACCAATTAAAAACTAACTTTCTAACCACTTTTGAGCACAAGATCTAAGTCATTCCATTACAAGTGGCTGCATAACGTCACCTACGCATCGATAAGAACAGTTCTAAAGGAGCTGGAATTGGTGGGGGGTTGGTTGGCGGGTTGCCGTTTTGCAACGAATGATAGGATCCAATGCATTCAGCCCAGCCATTGTCTGCCCCCAAATTTTCAACAGGCCGTAGGGAAGTGCGGTTCCTCCTTCCCTCCCCCTATATTTCTCTTCCCAGTATTTTTTGAATTATTATCTACTCCCCCACTTTATTGCATGTCACGGTTTTTTTGTGTCCAGGAGCGTGTCCAGACACAAATTTTCTTAGCTGGACACAAAAATTTTTAGCTGGACACAAGGTAGACACAGCTAAATGTTTCATAGAGATGTGTCCAGAAAAAATTCCTGAGCATCCCAAATCTTTAAAAAAGCTCTAACTTTTCTGGGGGGCTACGTATCGCCCCCCAGACCCCCCGCTCTTATCCTTACATTTTTTCTCCTTTAGGCTTTGGCCACCTATCTTAACTTGGTTAATCGTTCCGCAACTATGTACCTACGTACTCTTATGCTTAACATTTCTATTTTTACTTATTTTATTGATTTTGTATTTAACTTAATTTAATAATTTCTTAGAAAATCCACCTCTAGGGCGAAGTTTCTTTAGCAACTACATGAAGTTAGTTCGATTTGGCAGTTGAAATTTCAAGGTAACTTTAGCCATTATTTGTGCAAAAATTAGCCAATATGAATGTCTTAGAAGGCTAGTTTTTAAAAAATTCTTCGGCTTCTGGGATGCTCCGCTGAAAAAACTGCAACATTCCGCACTTTTTTGAAAATTCCGCAACTTTTTTCGGAGCTCTGCGTAAAGTTCCGCAAAAATTTTTGACCTTGAGTAGAAATTTTCAGTTATCTCTGATAATAAATACAAGTGTTTCAGGTACTTTTTGCAGAAAATTCCAAAAAATTTTCGCGCCTTCGGCGCGAATTTCTATATTCATATCTTTCAGTCCTAACCGAGATAGAATACTTAGTGAAGGCTTATGCAATGAAATTCTTTTAGTATATATATATATATATATAAACTAATTTCCTAAAATATCTGAAGAAGTACTTGCGTACACATAGTAACCACACTCAGGCGCGTAGCCAGGGGGGGGGGAATTCCCCCCCCCCGAAATTGTGTTGCCCCCCAGGAATTTTTTCCAACCATGTGTAAAAAGCCTATTTTTCAAAACATATTCGCGCCTTCGGCGCGAAATAAGTGTATTATACCATTATAATTCGTGTTTCGCACTAAAAACTGAGTACCAATTACCCTATCTGGTCTACTTTGACAACCTTCTGCATCATTTGGGTGCATGAACAAGCACTATGCCTTAAATATTATTGTAATTTCAACGAATGCTCTGTAAAAATTCCATGAAGGTTACAAAATAGAAAAATTTCTCAGCTTCTGGGGGACTCCGCCCCCCAGACCCCCCGGAAAAATTTTGCATTCCCCCCGAATTTTTTTTCTGGCTACGCTAGTGTCCACACTCACTCTAGTGTTCTGTGAAGTTGTGTGCATTCGTTGTATATACAGAGTCGTGGAAATATACTTACATACCTAACCAGTTTAGACACCAAATTGCACAAGACCCATTTGTAAATGTTGCCAAACCATAATTTTAAACAATTTTCGCCCTGTGGCAGCTTGTTTGTATTTTGGGTATTTACTGGCTGCCGAAATCAAAGTTTTGAGTGTTTCCATCAAGGATTTTCATCAGTTTTACAAAATTTTCTCAGCTTCGGGGGGCTCCTACATCTCTACGTTTAAATTTTATATTCTTGTCTTTTTGGAAAAATTTTTGGTGTGGGGAGGAAATAAAAAAAAAGGGGGGTGGGGCGGGAAACAAAATAAAAAAAAAAATATATAATTAATTTTTTGAAAAAAAATTTTCAAAAAAAGCGGGGTAAAAACACATATTATATAATTATATAATACATTATACAACAACAACAACAACAATTAGTTTATTTTGGTCAAAGCAGAAGACTCGCACAAACATGACACAAAGACCAAAATGGGATTCGAGCAAATGCTCGATCCCCTACAGCAAGCAACGTTACATCGTGCAAATGCAAAATGCAATACAGTACATATAATTACAATTACATACAAAACAAAATGCAGTACATACAATTGCATAGCTGTTCGTCAACCAACAAATATGTATATACACACATTTCACACACGTGTACGAATCTAGAAGAACTTTATATACAAATTGTCGGCTAAAACACTTCTCATGTATATACTCCTAAAAACCCATATATATATACGTATACATTTATAACATGTGCATTAGAAATTAACGTCGTATTTAAGGTACTCTGAAAAATTAATCTTATTAATTTGATTTTTAAAAATGAAAGTGTTGGCGGATTGCACAACACTGCTCGGAAGACTATTCCATACAGGGATCACGCGGTTACTGAAAAAATGTTTACTGCACTCCAGCCTGGCACGCTGAGATCTCAACTTTAGACAGTTTCCTCTGGTACCAGTATCAAAACCATAAGAGAAGAAATTTGCAGAATCTACCCTATCTACCTCAAAAATAATTTTATACGCCTGGACTAGATCTGCTCTGAGTCTCCTAAGTTCTAAAGTTTCTAGTCCAGTTTCTTTTATCCTGGTAGGGTAATTTAAGTCTTTTAATGCGGGAATTCGTTTAGTAAATCTCCTTTGTACCGTTTCTATTTTCCTTATATCACCCACCAAACATGGCGACCAAACACATGAATTGAACTCCAAAATGGGCCTAACATAGGTCTTAAACATAGCCACTAAAAATTTAGCGTCTCTACAGCAAAAACTTCTAAAAATAAGTGCAATTTTTTGGTACGCTTTAGCACAAATTTTATCACAATGAATTGAGAATTTTAGGTCTTCGGAGATAAATACACCGAGATCTTTCACCACGCTAACTTTCGGAATTATTGTGCCATTTACGGACAGATCGTCTTGCAATAAAGGCCCTCCCATTTCAAAAAGCATGCATTTGCTGAAAGCAATCGAGAGCTGATTTTCAGTGGCCCAATTGAAAACATTAGCGCAATCCAGTTTAAAATGCTCAAAAGTATCCAATGTAGACCCCGCCAGTGACAGTTTTGTGTCATCGGCAAAAATTTTGGAGTCGCAAAAGGATAAAGAGTCAGGTAAATCATTTATATATATACATAACAAATAAAATAGGCCCAAGCACGCTTCCCTGCGGGACTCCACTCAAGACCTCCCCCCTGTCCGACAAAGTACCATTAACTCTTACGTACTGGTATCTTTCACTCAAAAAAGCCCGAATCCAGTTAAATGCGCGTCCCTTGACCCCAAAAGAATCAACTTTACTAAGAAGTTTTGCATGCGAAACTGAGTCAAAAGCTTTGCTTATATCTAGGTAAAGAGCTTTTACTCCATTTTTAAGATTCCTAGCGTCTGTCCATAATTTTAAACACTCCAGAAGCTGGGTTTGGGTGGACCGATTTGACATGAAACCATGCTGGTGCTTTGAGATCAGACCATTTTGGAGAAGGTGATTAAGTAAATACTTCTTAATTACCTTCTCCATTACCTTGCAACAAATACTAGTAAGAGATACAGGGCGATAATTGACAGGATCCGTTCTCGATCCTTTGCCTTTAAATATTGGTATGACGTGAGCAACTGACCAGTCGTCTGGCAAAATCCCTTCGTCAAAAGACTGTTGAAATATTATTTGCAAAGGAATACATAACTGTGTTTTAAAAAGTTTAAGAAACTGAGAAGGCAGCTCGTCGGGACCAGCTGCTGACTTGAATTTAATGGAGCTAATTGCGTCAACAATATCTTTACGTGTGAATCTAATGTTTTCGAATTCAAAATCAAAATCTTTAGCCATTGGAGTGATAGACACACCATTATCCCGAACGAATACCGACTGAAACTGATCATTTAAGAAATTTGCCTTGTCATACTCATCTACTGCGGACGAGTCGCCTTTAGTCAGAACAGAAATGCAATCAGGTGAAGACAGCTTGTCTTTAATGTAGTTGAAAAATTTGCTGTTTGAAGGTTCCGTCAGAAATTTGGATTCATACGACCTGTAATATTTTGCAATAGCCTCGTCGGACTCAGCCACTGCCTTTCGGTAACTGTTTCCGTCCAACTCCCTCCCACTACGCTTAAATTTTTTCAATAAAGCTCTCTTTTTGTACAAAAGCCTCCTGATATGTCGTGGAAACCTATGCTTTCCTCCGCTTTTAATTCGCTTTCTCGGAACGTATTCCTCAATCAACATTAAGCATAGCTTTTTAAATAGATTCCACTTTTCATTTACTGTAGGAGAGTTTTGGAACAAAATGGGCCAATTTACCATTTCCAACTTCACCAATATCCCTGCAAAATCAACCCTATCCCAGCATAAAAACTCTTTCGTACTATCTACTGGCTCCACAACATTCACATTCGAAGAAAAACTTACAGTACAATGGTCACTGTTGGCTACTGTAGGCTGAATATTAACACCGGACACTAAATTCGGCACGCTTTCGAAGACTAAATCAAGAGTAGAATCCCCCCTTGTCGGAGAGAGCACTTTCTGAGAAAATCCAAGTTCAAAAAATGAGTTCATAAAAAATTCCTGCATGAAGTTAACGCACGCTCTCGGAATAGACCAGTCTACTCCCGGTAGGTTTAGATCTCCTGTAATTATTACGTGTTTATTCTTTTCGATTAAAAATTTCAGGCAGTTTTGAAGAGGAGCTAAACAATTTATATCAGTTACTGAGGGGCGATACAAATTACAGTAAATACACTTTGATTTTGAATGCAATTTCTCGATTTCTACGGCAACCCCCTCCATACCCCCCAAATCTGGTAGTTTCACCTCCTTGCTTGTAATAGTATTTTTGACAAGGATAGCGACTCCCCCACCCCTTCTGCCGTCGGGCCGATCTTTTCTATAGATAGAATACATGTTTTTGCACAGAAACAAACTATCAGGGCAACCTTCGTGCAGCCACGTTTCCGTCAAGCAAATAACATCAGGAAAATTGTTTTGTAGACATATTTCAAAATGAAAATTTAGAAACTTGTTACACAGGCTACGCATATTACACAGCACACAGTTCACACCATACGTAATAACGCCAGTTCCAGCACAAAACTGGGGCTCTGCAACATCTGCAATGTTACCGGAAACGGGAGCAGCAGCACAAGAAGTAGTAGTAGAATCAATAGCAGTAGCAGTAGGAGTAGTTGTGGTTGTTGTGGCAACAGCAGCAGCCCACACATTGCAGTCGGAAGCACAATCGGCCATCCTACCTTGGCCGTACCTTCAAAATGGCACGTTGATGAGGGACCGGCGATGGTGATTGGTGCTTTCACGTCTGACAACGTCAGCGTATGAGGGAACAGCTTGGCTGAGGGGCTGAGGGATGGGAAGATTTACCTCTGACAGTGACTCAGCAAATGGGCAATAGCTCCGTTTGTGCCCTTCCTGGTTGCAAGCGAAACATCGAATAGGCCCACGCCGTCGCAAGCGGCAAGATCTGATATTATGGCCAGCAACTCCACAATGGAAACACAAAGGATTCGTAGCATTGGCCGAAGGTCGCATATATGAACGGCTAGGTGGACGATGACGGGGTACGCGCTTAGATACATGCACTGGCAGTTCGCCGTCTCGTACAACCTGAACAACATCCCCAAAGTGCACGACATCGTAACGAACATCGTAAGCGGTTTCCTCCTTCAGTGTTGCTCTAACGTCCATCAAAATGTTTCCCATAGCATTTTTCCCCGGAAGGCGTGCCGGATTCACCGTATTATCGCTTTTGTGAAGGCCAGTAGTCCAGAAAGCAGTCTTGCTAGGATAGGTAGAGTGGGCGAGGAAAGAGGTGCCGGAGAGCCGAAAACTGTCCCTGAAAGGCGAGCACTGATAGACTTTCGCGTCCTGGATCTTCTGCATCAGAGGAAGTTCAAACGATTCCATATCTCTCACTTCCAAGCGCCTGATGATTCTACTTCCGATGCGTTTCGCCTCAATCGGGGACTTAGCTCGTAGAACAGCAGCAGCTTCCTCTTCAAATCCGTAATGTATGAGCCGGAAATACTGAAAAGCATGCTCGGCTGAGAGGAAGTGCATGTCCTCGAGTTCCAGATCAAAACTATAAAAGCAGGATAATGGGTCTTCAGCGCCATGGAATACCGTAACACTTGGCGGCTGAGGATCGGACGGAGGATTAATTTGAAGGGCCTCTGTCTGGGTGGAAGAAGTATGAAGTTCGTACTGTTGAGTGGCAGGGGGGCAAGCTTAGTTTCCCTGGAAATTTTGGTTGGGGGGTAAACTTCGGAAATTTGGTGGTCGACCCCCGAAATGTGATGGGGAGTACCCCCCGAACCCCCCCCCAAAATTCGGACCTCAGAAAATTCAAAAAATGGCCAAAAAATGCAAAATTTTCTGTAATTTAGCCCTTTTTTCATCAAAATAAGGCTTGTTCTTAACGTTTTAGGCGTTTTTGCACCGTTTTAAAGCGATTTTAGGCCAAAATTTTAGAAAAATTTTTCAAAAAATGACCATTTTTCGACCAAATTTAGTTACTTTTTGGGTCCAAAAATCGTTGGGGGGGTTCGGGGGGGGGGTAGCCAAAAGTGGGGGGAGGGATAGTCCAAAAATGTGGGAGGGGGTAAATTTGGTCGAAAATTTTGGGGGGGGATACTCCCCCCCAAACCCCCCCCCCCCCTAAGGAAACTATGGGGGCAAGTAGAGTGCGCTTGGGAAGGAAGTGGAGTCGGAAAACAACGATCACAAAGCCACACAACGTTCAGTTTTGAAAGTTTTCCAAAACTGGTGAAAAGCTGAGGCAAGATGCCAACACATCGGATGCGAAAAACGGATCGGCACTTGTGGCAGGTGACCAAATTATCAAATTCGCCAATCGGGTTACCACAGTTATTCCCGCACGATTTGGATTTGACTGCTTTCGTGGAAGGGCGATTTCGGGACTCGCTTTTCGCTTTAGTAGAACCAGGGGTACATGATCGAGAGCTCATGGTTGAGAAAATCCGTCAGTCAATCAATCAATCAATCAATCAATCAGTAAGATTATATTAGCGCTGCGCGAAGTTGTGTTTCTGGACACAACTTTTCTTAGCTGGACACAAATAAAATTAGCTGGACACAAGTTTGACATAGTCCCGATTTTCAAAAAAAACCCTGTTGCATGTGTGTAAGGCGTAAGGCGGGAGGATAGGAGGGGAGGGGGGGGGGTCGGGGTTTTCCTCCCACAAAATTTTGACAAAGTGTACCCCACCCCCATCCCCGGTAATATTCTACATACCCTCAACTTTCCAGTACCCGCTCCTCCCACTTTTGGAAATCTTTGAAAATTTTGGAAACCCCGTCCCCTTTCGTTTCTCCGAAAACTTTTTGCCTAGTCACACATAGGTGTACCACCTGTTGGGGTGGAGTACAAGGTGTACAAAGACTATGATTCGTGGCCGGGCCATAGGTGTGTTGTGGGGAATGACAAATTTTGGCGCGCCCCCAGATTTTAAGATTTTGCTCCCCCCCAGATTTTTGGCCAAAAATGGCAAAAAATTCGAAAATTTAGGGTTTTTGCCTTTTGGCCATTTTTGCCGACACCCCCTCCCCTACCCTCCATCAGAACCACCCTCCCAGATTTTTGCCCAGCCACACCTATGGAGGTGGGGTTGAGAAAAATAAGGAAAAGGGCAGATATAAAACAAAAAATTTCGCGCCTTCGGCGTTAATTTTTTAATTTCTAACGGTATATATATTGCATTTATGGAGAAAAATCTTGAAATGCATCCGAATTTTTTGGATAAAATTGCCATTTTTGCTTAAAAATGTGTTGTTTTTAAAAAATTTCAACATGAAAAGAATTATATATAAATATGATATATATATATATATGCAGTGGCGTAGATAGGTCATTGCTTCGGGGAGGGCGGATTTTTGGCAAGTCGGGGGGGGGGGGGTCCGGGGCCCGACCCACCCCCCCCCCCAAGTTGAGCAATTTTTTACCACGACCCACTATCAGCTTTCAATATCTCTAAAAGCATATAAAATTAGTTTTTCAGATTTTCACAAAAAACGGGTACAGCATCTTTATTCTTAATTAGTAAACTTGAGAAATTTTCTCAGATTTTCGCCAAAAACGGCTTAACTATTAAAGCTGACATTTTTCTGATTTTCGCAAAAACCTGCTAGAGAAACTTTATATAATTCTTTAATACAGGGGTTTTTTTCAAAATCGGACCTGTGTAAATCTTGTGTAAATTTAAATTTCACTGTGTATTTTTGTTTGAAGCTGTGTAAGTAAAATTTTAAAGTGTCGTTTTTCAATTGCAATGTAAAATAAAATACGTTTAGACGTTATTTTCTTGCTACAATGTTATTTTCGGATCATTCAAGCCAAAGTTATGCCAACTGCACTTGCGTAACATTTCGGAAGAAACCATGCGGGGGTCTGGGGCGGAGCCCTCAGAAGTCGAGACAATTTTGTAAATTGCAACAGAATTCATAATGGAAATGTTTAAAAAGATTAATTCATTTAATGTCAAAACTAGAATTGGACAAATTCAAATTTCTAAAAACACTTCGCCTACTGAAACGATTTCATAATTTTTCCACCTTTTTGGAATAATTTTTTCATAAACTAACTTGCTGGTCACGTACTAAGGTTCGAGTCTTTAACTGCTACTGGGGACGGCTCCATATAGTACAGACACACCACCTATATATATACAAGAATAAAAATGCTCCGATGGAGCATGAAAAATGCAATATGGGTGACACTGGGTTTTAAGCGGACAGAGGACTAGGTTTTAAAACGTTAATATGGGAGGGGCAGGTTGTAAATACCAGGAGGACTAGGTTAAAAGCGCACTAATATGGACCAGCTTCGCTGAACAACCCATATTCGCGGGTACGCATGCTCCACTCCGCATTTGACCATTATTGTCTTAAGTTCTAAATTCGTCAGCTTTCCAGGCGAGCTTGCTGATTTTGAAATATTATGCTTCATATATTTCAAGCGCTGTATACTGAACTGCCAGAGCGGGATTTGTGACACCAATTTTTACTGCATATGTGGTATTAAGTGTTGGATTATATGCATTAATTAAATTAAGTTGGGTTGTAAAAGTTGTATTAATTATGTACTTTTATTAAGTAGATGTACGAATACAACTGTTGCAGACGCAGAGCTATGCTCACAAATTGGTAAACTGTTACTGAAGAACTGCCACCAGCATCAGTCCGGACAGTTTCCGCGAATATGGGTTGTTCAGCGAAGCTGGTCCATATTAGTGCGCTTTTAACCTAGTCCTCCTGGGATTTATAACCTGCCCCTCCCACATTAACGTTTTAAAACCTAGTCCTCTGTCCGCTTAAAACCCAGTGTCACCCATATTGCATTTTTCATGCTCCATCGGAGCATTTTTGCTCTTGGAGAGCTAGATAGAGGTATAGAGATATTAGGGATCGACCGATCCAATTAAGTTTTGCCGGATCCGGACCCGGATCCGATCCAGTTTGGATCTACCCGGATCCGATCCGTCCGGATCTAGTCATCAAAATACATGCAAATTTTTAAAATTTTTGTGCTTTGATTTTGTTAATGCTTATAGGGTTTTTTTGTGGATTTGGCAATGTTTTAATGCTGGTAGTGAATTTATTCAATACGTTTCAACAATTTCTCTTTCTTTGAATGCTGCAAATTGACTTCAACATTTAGCTTGGTACAAACAATATTCGCTAAGTAAGTATATAACGAATTTTGAAATGCAGAACGCCGCAGCCGCAAACATGGAACAGTTAACAATCAAAGTTTTTACAAAAACTCAGCAAGTAGATTATCAAGATTAACATAACTTCTACATGGAGCTTGGAGAAAAAATAAAACCAATACCGTTGTTGCTGAAAATAGTTATTTACGAATAAATAATTCAAGTTATAGTTTTAATAGCAACCAGGATTTTCAATTTTAAAAACGTTTTGATCCAGTTAATTCGATTATGTTGTTGCATACCGGCAGTTAAGCTCTTTTGTAGGCAGCGGCTGAGCCTCAGCAAGACTCACCGCAGCCGATACGAAAACAAACTCCGAATTTTCTTTTTCATTACATATATATTAGGAACGATATCGTTAGGATGAAAGTAGTCAGCACCGCTCATTTATATATGCTTGTATTTATCTATTTATGTATATATTCAGTATATTTGTGAAACGGCAGTACATGCTCATAAAAATCTTTAAATTTGCTGATCTATTTTACTTGGAACCATCTTAAAAATTTCACTAAAGGTATATAAATTTTAAGTTAAAGTTAAATATTAAGGTACACGGGGGCCTGGGGGCGGCAGCCCCCAGTAAAAGCCACACTCTTAACACGAAAATTCGCTTCTAGAAATTTATTTTGAGCGCTCCAGGCATTAATATTTTAGTTTCAGTGATAAATTTCCTTTGGTTCGTTAACTGAAAAAAAGATCCGGATCCGGATGGTTTTTCTGCCGGATCCGGATCCGGATCTGCAATATCCGGCAGGATCCGGATCCGGATCCGGATATCCGGTCGATCCCTAATATATATATACGTACTAGCGTAGCCAGAAAAAAATGTCGGGGGAATGCAAAATTATGTCGGGGGGTCTGGGCGGTGGAGTCCCCCAGAAGCTGAGAATTTTTTTATTTCGTGACCTTCGTGGAATTTTTACAGAGCATTCGTTGAAATTACAATAATACTTAAGGCGCAGTGCTTGTTCATGCACCCAAATGATGCAGAAGGTGGTCAGAGTGGACCAAATAGTGTAATTGGTACCGATTTTTTTAGTGGGAAACACGTATTATAATGGTATAATACAGTTGTTTCGCGCCGAAGGCGAAAAAATGATTGAAAAATAGGAGTTTTACACACGGCAGGAAAAAATTCCTGGGGGCAACACAAGTTCGGGGGGAATTCCCCCCATCTCCCCCCGGCTACGCGCCTGTATATAGGTAGTATACGAATTTTACTTAATTTCTTCAAGACTTATATACAAAACTGCTAATTTACAGTAACAAAATTGACGATACAATTTTGTCAGATTTTGGTCCCGGTAATGACTAGAGCCCGACAGCGGTTAAGCGCAACCAGTCCCTCAACACATTCCTGTGTACAAGGCACAAACCCACAAAAACTGCTAAATGATTTCGTAAATATATACCTGGCCAGCTAGAACACTCCTCTCCATCAGCTCCACAAACTGCCGCATCTGGGACAGCTTGGGCGCCCCGAACTCTCGAATGGGGATGGAGGTCCACTGCATCTGGGGAAATGCATCGATAGGAGGGCGGGGATAGGACTGTAGGGAGACCAGATGGGTGATACCCGCCTCTGTGAGGAGCCATCGGATGTGACCCGGTCGCGAGGGAAAGGCAAAGGCAGCCACCTCCCCTGGGACAATCCACTGGAAATAGGCCGGTGGAGCGGCCCTAGCATTGGCTGGGGGGCTTGACATCGCTTATCGTATATATATATAAATCAATTTAGCTTGCGCCTGGAATAAAGAAACACTACATATATACGTACATATCTAGTACGTACGGTACATTTCACGGACAGCGCGATCGTTGGAAAAACTTTAAAAATTGGAGAAATATCGACAACTAATGGTGATTTTCGCAGAAGTTGAAGTATATATATAAAGTCCAAACAGGATTGGCAAAAGCCATTGTAAAAAAATTTTTCCTGAATAATTCCTGGGTTTTCTGTAGGCGAAAAAAGTGGGGGAAGAACCCCCCCCCCCCCCACTAGTGGGGGGAAGACCAAAAGTGGGGGGGATCCAAAGTGACCTAAAAATGAAAAAATGCAGTAAAAATAGCCTGTTTCCTACATCTCTTATACATATACCGCTTTAAAAGTGCTCAAAAATCTAGTTTGAGTACAAAATAGACCATTTTTGACCAAAAAATTCCGGCGAAGCCGGAAAAGAAGAAACCCCCCTACTAAAGAAAACCCAGAATTTCATACTTTTTCGCCAATATTGGCGAAAAGTCCGGACTGACTGACAAAATTTATTCGCCCAGTCAGTTCGGACTTTGGCCAATATTGGCGAAAAAATATGGAATTATTCAGGAAAAAGTTTTTACAATGGCTTTTCGCCAATTCTGTTTGGACTTTACTTCAGCTTTGGCGAAAATCGCCGTTAGTTTCGATATTTCTCCAATTTTTAAAATTTCTCCAACGGTCACGCACGCTATCCGTGAATGTACCGTACGTATACGTATATATACGTATAATAATCAAGAGATAAAAGTCAACTGCTTCTGTGTTGGTTAAAATTCTGAATCAGCCATTCAGTCAAACACCAACATTGGGTCAACAATACGTACGTATGGGTCTACAAGGAGCTGCGAGCCCTTAAAGACCCGTCCGCTTGCATTTTTTGTGGGGAGGGGTGGACCACCACTTTTCGGTCCCCCCCCACACTTTTTGCTCAAAAACTGAAAAATTATGTTTTTGAGGTGAAATTTTCAAAATTTTTAGAAGTTTTACCTTAAAAATGCCACATTTTCGCTAAACATTTGAGTAAATTTAAACCGGGGGCTCATCCCCCACTTTTCGGAAGCCCCCACTTTCAAAAGCATAAAAAATACCAGGTTCGAGCTCCGTGCCAGCTAAAAACTAAACGAAACTACACAAATTTGGTATCGTATAAAACAGCACGACGAGTACTACAAGTAGCAAAAAAGTTTTGGTCAAAATTTTCGTCTTTGAAAATTTTCGCTGCCGGACCAGTTAGGTCCGTTTGTTTTTTTCCGTGTAAGTCACGCATGGAGAAGCACTTTTCTTCGATGATTGGCCTTTACTTGCCACGGCTGTTAAATTTTGGGTCGCGACGTTTCGCCCATCTTTACCTATGGGCGTCTTCAGACTGGTAGCCCTTAAGAGGGCTGTTGGGATAAGAGGTGGTCGGGGATTTGATCCGAGCTCGTACGCGTCACTCCTGTGTAACATTACCACTGTCCCCTGGGTAGTATAGTGGTAATGTTACACAGGAGTGACGCGTACGAGCTCGGATCAAATCCCCGACCACCTCTTATCCCAACAGTCCTCTTAAGGGCTACCAGTCTGAAGACGCCCATAGGTAAAGATGGGCGAAACGTCGCGACCCAAAATTTAACAGCCGTGGCAAGTAAAGGCCAATCATCTACTCTTAAACATGAAACGCCACGAAGAACATATAGATCAGAACTTTTCTTCGAACTCAAAAACTGAACGATCTGGGCACTTTCAACCGGTGAATTTGGTTTTTCTGAGAGTAGTGTTTGTGTTAATGTTGGACAATTTTCCGCTGCCCGGCCCGGCTGGCCACCTGTGCGGCTGCTCAAAGGTGGCCTGACCGCTAAGATGGCCACCAGAAGACTAGGCCAAGGGGGATGGATATGTAGAAGGCTGAACCTAAGGAAGGCGTTGATGAGCCACAAATAAGACACCGGACCAGTTTATTAGCAGTTGAATATAGATAAGCCAACGGTGAAAGTTAGAGTTCGCGAGCTTAACCAACTTCTTACTCGTAATCAAAGTTCTGTGTAAGAATAATGTTTTTTCTATCGTTACGAAATCACGACATTGCTAAGAGATCACATCTTTTCTAGGAGACAAGGATCAGATCTCAAAAACCCCATACGTTTTTTATTTCTTTTACACTCCTTCCCCCTTAGGAAAAAAACTTTGATGCCTATATGCTCCAAGAGGCCAGAGCAGTACTAAGAATATCCTCCTTGCTGTAGGACAAAATTTTAACAGTCTTTTGCAAGTCTTAGAATGAAAGTTTTTTTCGCTAGCTGTACGTATATCCAAATCTAACTTTACGGGGAAAAGTAAAATAAAATTAGGCAGTCTGGGTTTGTAGTTTATTTTAAGTAGAAATGATTATGTCGCACTTTTGACAGGGTATACTATTTTATTCTTATTGTATGCATTCCTTATTATGAAGAGGTTGATCATGCGAAAAATATTATTGATATTTATACCTTTTTCAAAAATAGGATTAAGGGTCTTTTGTGCATGTTTTATCTAATCGTATTTATATAATGTGTGCTAAAAAATTATCTATGTACTTTTTTTGTGACGTTACCAACGTCGTGTCTTTGGAGCTTACTGTTTGTTTTTATGTCTTGTTTATTGTCTTGTTGTGCCTACAACAGGCTATTCAAGCGGTTTGTGTCGCTTGTTTTTATGCCGCTTCTTGCGGAAATGCATTTTTGTTTAGTATTTTTATGGATCTGTGTTCTTATTCATTCCTTCAATCACTTTCTTTTTATATAATAGCCAGCAATTAACCAAGTTTTTTAGTAGAATTGTATCAACAGCTTATACTCAAAATAGCGAGACACTGAGCTCTTCCTAGTGCTTTAAGCTTGCTAGATGCTTGGTGCACTGGGGTGGCTACTACAGGGACTTTGTCCAATTGGCCTAGTTTTTAGCACAGATACAGAACATGGGTGTGGTCAAAAATATCGGGTACAGAGATCTTAGCCGCTCTCCAGCCGTGTGCAGCCGTCGTTTTATGCATCGACCTCCCATTTTTCACTACTACCAACATAATTGATTAATAATTTCTGCTGACTGTTAGACCTTAGCTTCAAGATTTCCGTTCGGCATAGTGGTTTGACAGATGTGTGCCCATCTGCAGAAAATAGTAGATGGCTGTATCTTATCAGCATCTAAGGGAGTTGATCTTCAAATTTGAAGTTTCACCAAAAATTTATAAATTTTTGGCTACCGAAAAGAAAATTTTAGTTTTGGTGCAAGCTACAAGGCTGTAATTTGTCATATACAGAGGCCCTATAGGTGTACTCCTTTGTGCCAAATAGTAGGAAATTCTGCTGACTGAAAAATTTTTTATGTCTGCTTTAATCTTCAAAAATTGCTAGAATCGCCGTTTTCGTTCGGACAATGGTAGTACCCCAAAATCTAAAATATCAAATTGTTTGAAATTGATTTTCGAGATATTTGAACTCGGCGTAGTCGAAAATACGCTCCACACCAAATTTCAGCTTGATTAGTTAAGATTTGCGACTTCTGTGGCTGCAGAAAGCTTGTACGCAGATCCGACAGACCGAAAATGGCGATTTCGGCAATTTTTGAAGATTCAAGTTGAAACAAAATTTTTTTCAGTCGGCGGAATTCGTTACCATTTGGCACAAATGAGTACACCTAAAGTATCTCTGTATATGCCGAATTACAGCCTTATAGTTTGCCCCAGATTTAAAATTTTTCTTTTCTTTAGCAATAGTTTTTTAAATTTTTGGCGAAACCTCAAGTTTGAACGTCAATTCTCTTAGATGCAGATACAACGTCTAGTATTTTTTGCAGATGGGGACACATTTGGCAAATCATGATGCCAATAATGGCAGCTTTGACGCTAGGGCTTAGCAGCCAGCAAAAACTGTTAATCAATTATATTGGTAGTTGTGAAAAATGGATGTCGGGTACATTAAAGCAGCGTTGGAAAACAGCAAAGATTTCAGTACCCGATATTTTTTGACCACACCCTTACTCTATCTGTGCCAAAATTAATTAATTAATTAATTAATCAATCAATTAATTTTGACATATTAGGTCTCGAATTAGCGAATCTTGGCTTTTAGTTAAAACGCATAATGGTTAACAATGATTAATGGTATCCCGTCTACGAGATTTCAGCTAATTTGCACAGTATCTTTCAGGCTTGAAGCAGTAGGAAGAGCTAAGTGCATGAATCTTTCTGATTCGAGATATTACTGTGAATCTCACAAACAGTTTTTGTAAAATTGACCTACGTTTTGGGTATTGTTTTCTGTTAAATACACACATGATGAACTTTTATTTTGCATTTTATTTATTAATTGAATTAGCTTACTGTGTAATCTCTTCGAAGTCTCTGTGATATATATTTCGTATTCTTCGTATGGTGTATGTGTTATCTAGTGGTGGTGTTTGTTTATGTACTATTAATTATCCATTGCTTATCATGTCACTGTTTGCTATTGTTTTATCATTCTACAATCTTGCACAAGGATTACCCATTATTCTGATTCCATGTAGTCTTATATTGCTTTCTGTCTGGCATTAAAACTGTTAATGAATTCGTCTTCGTACAGTAGTTGGTTAAGCTTAGTATTTGATTTATTTGATTACTTATCAGGTGCTAGGTAAGTGCTTTATTTAGAAAAGTTGATTTCCATGTTATTTGGTAAGTTCTATGCGGGCAGTGGTTTGTTGTAGTGCTGGGACCGGTTCCGATTTTTGAAACTGGTTCCGGTTCTGGACTACCGGTTCCGGTTCCGGTTCTAGCTACCGGTTCCGGTTCCAATTGGTATTTTTCATAAAAAAGCTAAAATCACACGATTTTTTATTTTTTTGACAATTGCTATAAAAACTTAATATATATATTTAACTGCACAAAGCTATGAACTAGAGTTGGGACCGGTTCCACTAGAACCGGTTGGAACCGGAACCGGAATGAATTTTAGAACCGGAACCGGTAGGATTTGGAACCGGCCGGTTCCACTCTTGAAAATGGATTTGAACTAATTTTTTGCAGGATTTTAAATTTTGCAAAAGCTGGATTTTGTGGTTGCCATTCAGTGTTGCCATTCATATTGTCTTTTTCAAACTAGTAGTGATTGAAATTGAAACTAAAGATCTAGTTTTAACTGAAACTAAACAAATTTAGACCTGAAGGCGAAATATGTAGGATGAGACTGATAATAATTAAGAATTTCAAACTAAACGTTAAATGAAGGTACAATTATTGGCACTGAAACTGAAGCTGAAACTCCATAGAATAAATTTAGAGCCTAAACTGGAAACGACATAGCTTCAGCTTCCACTGAAGGTGACACAAACTCCCCGCTTCCCCTTTTCAGGTGATCGAGGCATAGAAGGCGCGAAGCATTAAGCTTTCGCTGAAGCCGTGGCATAGAATTAAGAGAAATTTCAAATATTTCTTTGACTCAACATTAGTGACATTATCCCGTCTGAGTTAAGACAAAAATTAAATGTTAAACATACTTGAAAAATTAGGAACATGTATTGCAAGGGAAAAATTCTACTTCCTTTATTCTTGAATTTCGTAATTTTTTGTTTTCATGCTTCTGATTTTTCAAATTTTGTTAAGTAGTTTTGTGTGTTTACCAAAATGCAGCTGTGAAAATGTCTCTAAATTAATTTTAACGAATTCTTGAAATTTTCTGTTCTAAAATTCCAATTGTAATTAATGAAAGACGGGCACTTTCGTTCAAACGTGACCGATACGGGCGCCGAATGAAAACTTTAACCAGCTTACATACACTCTTAGAAATACTTTAGTAGTTTCTACTGGAACAACTCCAGTAGCTCAGAAATACTAAAGACTTTAGTAGATTTGACTGGATGGTGGAGTAATAAGTACTGGGGTAGTCCAGTAATAAGTACTGGAAATGTCTTAGTAAGAAATTACTGGTTTCTCCAGTAGTTTCTACTAAATATTTTAGTAACATTTACTGGATTTGGGTTATTCAACTTACTGGA
Source organism: Trissonchulus latispiculum (assembly GCA_030248195.1). Lineage (NCBI taxonomy): Eukaryota > Metazoa > Nematoda > Enoplea > Enoplida > Ironidae > Trissonchulus > Trissonchulus latispiculum. The sequence continues at coordinate 26,264 of JASAND010012881.1, forward strand.
TTTTCCAGTAGTTTTTACTACTTTTCCCAGTACTATCTACTGGACTCATGAAATACCCGAGCACCAAAAATGCTGGATTTTCCAGTAATTTCTACTGGTTTCTCCAGTAATATCTACTGGACTCCTGAAATACACCGAGCACCAAAAATACTGGATTTTCCAGTAATTTCTACTGGTTTCTCCAGTAATATCTACTGGACTCCTGAAATACACCGAGCACCAAAAATACTGGATTTTCCAGTAATTTCTACTGGTTTCTCCAGAAATATCTACTGGATTCCAAAAATATCCCGTGCACCAAAAATACAGGATTATCTAGTAATTTGTAATTTTTTCTGGCTTTAGCAGTAATATCTCCTGGACTCCTAAAATACTCCGGTCACCAAAAATATATACTGGAGTCTTAAAATATACCGAAACGCAAAACTAGTGGTTTTCCCATAACTGATTGCTACTGGTAATGTCTACTGGACTCGTAAAACGCTCTGTACACGAAATGAAATATTTGGCCGTTCCAATGGTGCTTAGAGCAGACTAAATTCTATTTACCTACTTATGCAATCTGACAGCAAGAAATGCTGGATTCAATTAATAATTTTTATTTCCAAAAGAAGTTGGCAATATTTCTAAGAATTTGTAAGGTGGTTCCTTTTGATTCCTTTTGGAGTAGTCAACTTTGAACCATTATTACTCATTTATTACTTGGAGTTAAGAATTCATTTCTATCAAAACATAGCTTAATATTTGTTCTTCTAGGAAAACAATGAAACTAATTTTGGCTTTTGCAGAGTTTGAGACGGTTTGCGTCGCTTAACAAGTAATGCAATATTTGATTTCTGCAAAAATGACAGCTTTCGGAGGGCAAAATAGGAAGACTGTCTCTATCTCACGATAGCGCAAAGCAAGAAAATCGCTTCAAAACGCAAAAATATAAAGCACAACGAGATCTTTCAAATGAGTATAACTACAGTATATATAACTGCGCAACTGCTGTCCAATTTCTAAAACTGGTAAAAACTGTCCTGAACGCAAATGTCAAATTTTTGAAGCGGAATTGTCCGGAGAGTGTTAGAATGCTAAAGGAACTTGTTTTGAAAGTTCCATCAAGTTGTTTCATCTGGAATTGAGTCGCCAACCAATGACATATTATTTGTACCAAAAAGGAATCACCACCTTAAGTTCTTAATATGCCCTAACACGCGTTTATTATGTTACTAAATTTTCTAACAATTTAAAAGTAAGCTGCATTATTTTATGCTGAGAATAACATGAAGTCAGTCGTAAAGATGTCTGCATTTACTGCAAGTGTTTAAATTATAATGCTGATACATAGTAACATAGTGTATGGCAAGGTAGATACACCAGTAACTGGAAGTATCGGCTTTGCTGCTACAAAAATTTGAATCGTTTTTGTTCAATCCTATTAAAATCGAAAGCCAGTGAATTTT
>JASAND010012882.1:0-19582 GCA_030248195.1 Trissonchulus latispiculum
TTGGACAAAACACTTAAGGTGGTGATTCCTTTTGGGCACATATTGTTGATTGACGGCGTAAACCAGGATGAAATTCAACGAAACTTTCCAAAATAAGTTGTTTTAGCGTTCTAACAATTCTCTGCGCAATTGCGCTTCAAAAATTCCGAATATCTGCGTTCAGGGCGGTTTTTGCCAATATCTGAACGTTTGGCAGCAGCTGCATGGCTATGACCACTAGCGTAGCCAGAAAAAATTTCGGGGGGGGGGGGCAACCTCCAAAAATTTTTCAAACTTAACCGTGGCAGTTCAAAAGTGAATCGCAAGTATTTTATCAAGTTCACTTATTTTTCGGGCCTTAAATTAGCAATTTTTGAGATGTAGCAAAGTGAAAATGCCGCCGTTACATGGTTTGCGCAACTGACACCAGTTGGGGGTCCGGGGCGGAGCCCCCCAGAAGTTGAAGAATTTTAATTTTGCTGCCTGAAATGAATTTTTCTGAGCACATTTTCCTCATGTAAGGTAAGGTAAGGTATATAGAAAAGTAATGTAGCATAATCAAAAGTAAATATATATATATATATATAGTTTATATAATTTGGAATTTATTCTATTTGGAAATTTATCTGAGGGGAAGTGAATGAATGACAAATGCTAACTTCTATAACGCGATGCGGTAGCCAAAAAAGTTTTACAATTTTCCAGAAAAAGTGTCAATTTATATATATATACGCATTTTTGAGCAAAACATTGCCAATAAGTACCATACTTTACTACTACTACATTATACTTACTAAGATCAGGTATATATATTACATTTGCGATTATGTAAATTGAAATGACATTTTAGAATTGGCTTACGAAGAAATATAATAATTCGCGCCGAAGGCGCGAAAAATTTTTGGATTTTGAGTTCTAAATTGTTTTAATTTTCATCAATTTCCAGGCTCAACGCAGTCTACACCTGCTGTCTGCGTCCTAAATATTGCTTGATGGTAGATATTTCCAGGGGGGCAACCCGATTTCCCGGGGGCATGCCCCCTGCCCCCCCTGGTTACGCGCCTGGCTATGACTATGTTCATTCGAAAGACCCTCATTGAGCTTCACAATTTTGCTTTTGAAAGCAACTTTCTAGCTTTTCCCTATCGTGAGATATAGCCAATTTTCTTATTTTTATGTCAAAAACATGTCCTTCCTGCAGAAATCAAATAATCCACTACTTCTTGAGATACGAAAGCCGTAAAATTTAACTAAGGGTGTCGATTTAAAGGTCTCACAGAGGCCAATTATCGAGGTATGACCATCGTACAATTGCTATCCCTTAGGCTGCTATCACAAAAATGTAGTTTTTGCAAAAACACGACCAAATTTTTTCCAGCGATTGTACAGAATTTAGTATGCAAGCTAGAGAGTTGCCACTTTGCAGATGTGTTCTACACAAAAATACCCCGGGACCCTTTTTTAGCGCCCCGATAGCTGCTTTCAAACTGAAGTAGTGGCCTGCCAAAGTAGTGAAAAGTGGGCAAAATCCAGGTTGCGCAGACATTTTAGTTTATTTCTCCATAACGAAGAGCGATATCACACGACCTAAAAAAGGGTCCCCAGCTATTTGATAGAGTTATCGAATGCTCTAACCGATGTCCTGCGAAAAAATTTACTTCAGCCTGCAAAAAATCTGAAAAATTATACTTCTTCTAAAAATACAGGAAAACGTTTTGGAAAGCCAAACTTAGATTCATTGTACTCATTAAAAAGAGAAAATGTTAAGCTACATTTTCATATAAAGATGACTTCCTAACTCCAAATAATGAATGAATAATAGTGGTTCAAAGTTGATGTCTCCAAAAGGAATCACCACCTTAAGGTACTGGTATCGCTTTGTGTAAATTCGACCCTACAAGCTTCAATTCTTTGTGAAAGTGGATGAAACTTTACAAATACCTTATTTTCGTGCTTCTTTTAACATTCTGGGACCAGTCCCGGATCTTTAGGTTTAAAGATAAGAAAGTTTTGGTTTTTGCCCTCATTCTCTCAGTACATAGTCGCTACACCGGATTGGTTGTTATGGTTGGAAAGAGGGCACCAAAATGAACATTTTTGCTTTTAGAACTTTTGAGCTACCTCTCAGTGGTCAAGGCAGTATATGCCAAAAACGATTTTTGGGATTAAACAATGGCCATTTTTGACGAAATCAGTTTTTTCAAAATTACTGCCAAATCTTACAGACAATTTCGGCTTTATTATACTCAATCGATACACCGTCCAATTGCGCATTTTATCAATACTCGCTGGAGTTCATCGCTTTAAGCTAGGGCATTCGCCGAAAAACCATTTTGGCAAAATTGCGATTATTTTATTTTGAACATTGATTTCCCAAAAACTGCCCAATGGATTCGCGTGATTTTTGGCTGAATGAAAATTCGCCCTATTGCGGAGGGACATTTTTCTCAGTTTGTGCTAAAACGCCTCCAGTTGCGAGAAAACTGAATACAAAGTTGAGAAATTTCGTGTCATCGCACATTTGCCGGATTTTCTGGAGTACTGAGACTTGTTGAGCCAAATCCAAAAAATGTCTCTCGGCGCACATGTCCTTCATATCATGGGCACAAGTTATAAAAATTCTGACCGATTCTACAGTTTTGAGAAATCGATGTTCAAAAATTTTTTGGTCTATATTCAGTCTGTCAGATGTCAGCATGTCGGAAGTTTTTTTGCTATTTTTTTGCTAATTTTGCTAGTTTCGTAAGCTCATATGAATGTCCTGATTATAAGCTTTAAAACGATGTATAAAGCTCTTTCCAACTCCCAAAATTGCGAAAGTTATAGTGTTTCGAAAAACTCACCACAAAAGCACTGCACAAAAGGATACCAGCACCTTAAACGAGCAAACATGGATCAAAGTAAAAAATTCCAACTTATTGATGAAAATAACGTAAGAACACGTTATTTACTAATTAATTAAGAATGTATGGTATTTATTTGACTTATTTCAAGATATATTACGCCGTGTGCGTACTACTTACCAGGCTTGCCTGGAAATACTCTACTTTACTCTTACCTGTCTCAGCAATGGGGTCAGGGTCTATGTTTTTTTGTTTGCATGTAAACACTAAACAACACGTGAATGGGACCACAGGGCAGAAACGCTTTTCAATTCCTTTTCAATCAGGGGGCTCAAAACCTAAAGCTGTAACTAGTATGTCGGTACGCCACTGACGACGCCCGCCGAATACTCAGTACCAGTCTGGCAGAGCGGTCAGCGAGTGAAAGCACCTCAACCTGTATGACTGTGTCCGTATTACATCGTAGGGGTTGATTCATATATGTTATCTATGTATAATTCAGTTTGTTTATGCATGGTAATCGCTACCCCAAGGATATTTTATGCACAGAATATATTATGTTTCTATTGGCCTTGTGTATGTTCTATTGGTACCCAGTCAAAATTTCGCAAGTTCCTCCCTACTGGGGGGCTTGAGAATTCATCGGCGGTACATACGTATTTTTCTGAAAATCTGCCACCGAAACTGCGGGGATGCTATGTGGAATATGAGTATTGGGTAGGTAATTGAGGCCTGGGGGGTGGTGCCCCCCACCAAAATTCTGCTCCATGTATGATGCGGGGGTGTTATAGTTTGAGCAAAATACCCGAATTTTGACTGTGAGCGGAATTATAAACGGACCCGTTTTCTGAACGCGTGACATTTTTCCCAAAATTTTGCTGAAAATTTGGTCCGGTAGAGGGTGGAGGGGTCCCGTTTTCGACCTGCCGGGAGAGTGTCCCGACAACGCCGGACGGAGCCAAAATATTTTGCCCAAAATTTTGTGAAAGGTTTGAATTCGTGGGAGGGGGACAGGATCCGTTTCCGACCTGCCGGGAGAGTGTCCCGACAACATCGGGGGGAACCTGAGGGGACCGGAGAGAATACGTATTTTGGGGGGAGGAACCTCAGCCCCACCTTGACAGGATTGGGGGGGATAAGAATTTGGGGGAGGGGGTGAATTTTGAAATTGTTGGGAAATGGGGGTCCCTCTCCGGCTTGCCCGGACAACGGCCCAGACACACCATTAGGGGCCGCCCCATTTCCCAAACCCATAGCAGAAAGAACACTTTGTGTACTCTGAACAACATCAAAACGAGGCGAAATAAAATTATCAAAATCCCGACGGAAGTTTGAGTTTTCTGAATTTTGTTCCGCCGGATTTTTGGGGGAGGGAGTGGGTGTATTACCCGCCCCTAAATTGCCCAAATTTTCGTTTGGAGGGGAAGCAAACTGAGAAACACCCGACGAGGGCCCCGAACTTCCCCCACCACCGCACGTAGCTTCTCTCGGCCGTATATGGGTTCCCCCCACATATGGCCGGGGGCCCGCCACGGGGGAGCCCCCAATACGTGCGAGGTTCTCCCGCAGCACCGACCGCCGGGGGGGAAATGGACTGGCCGTTCTGGGTGGGTGGGGGGGGGCCGGACCAAAAAATGGGGGGGAGGGGGGGTTTGGTGTTGGGAATTAGTGTGGGGGGTGGGGTTAAGGGTGTGGGGGGTGGGAGTTTTGGTGGTGGGGGGTTCAGAATTTTGGGGGTGGGGGGTTCAGAAAAATGTACCACTGAATTTTGTGACACAGGTGGAGAAGAGACCAAAACTTGTGGGGGTGGGGGGGAGGTGGATTTGAACTGTATGGTGGAGTCAGATTTTGTAAATTTTGGGGGGAGGCCATCCCCCCGTGCTGTCGACCCCCCAGATTTGTAGGAGACTTTTGGAAAAAATTACGATTTAAAAAACTATCAGTAACTTCCGGCGCTTGTGAATTTGGAGGTAATTCAGAAAACAGACGAACTGTTTCGTCTCGAATTTTTTTCCAGTAGCGAGTGAGCGGGCGAGACGAGTCTGACATGCTACTCTCCTGAAACAACGGTCGCCAGTTGTAAAAGGTTTGAGTTGCCTCAGTAAAAGATGAATTTAAATTAAAGAAGAATCACAGATCCTAGAGTGTGTGCATGTCAGCTCCGCCTAACTCGCTTACCCCTAAACAACTACAGAAGTCGCCGGCAATCTAATAAGTACCGTGAGTTTACTTTTACGAAATTTACGGAATGATACAAAATTTCAAAATGTACACAATAAACCAAAACAAAATACTTTTTACCAAAAGAGGGGGTATTGTAAAGCGATAACAACAAAACATAAACAAAACAAACCCAAAATGACAGTTACCAGCCCAAATTGGGGTCCCCAGACGGATAACAAATTTTCCCCCAAAACGTACAGAGAGAGACAATGGCGGACGCCCAACTTCCCAGTAGAGGAGGAACTTGCAAAGAGAAAATTTTAGAACGATAGGTACCAATAAGAACATACACATAGGCCAATAAGAAACATAATATATTCTGTGCATAAAATATCCTTGGGGTAGCGATTACCATGCATAAACAAGCTACCCAAAATACTGAGGGTACAATAGATAACATATATGAATCAACCCCTACGATGTAATACAGACACAGTCATACAGGTTAGGTGCTTTCACTCGCTGACCGCTCTGCCAGACTGGTACTAGTATTCGGCGGGCGTCGTCAGTGGCGTACCGACATACTAGTTGCAGCTTTAGGTTTTTGAGCCCCCTGATTGAAAAGGAATTGAAAAGCGTTTCTGCCCTGTGGTCCCATTCACACGTGTTGTTTAGTGTTTACATGCAAACAAAAAACATAGACCCTGACCTCATTGCTGAGACAGGTAAGAGTAAAGTAGAGAGTATTTCCAGGCAAGCCTGGTAAGTAGTACGCACAAGGCGTAATATATCTTGAAATAAGTCAAATAAATACCATACATTCTTAATTAATTAGTAAATAACGTGTTCTTACGTTATTTTCATCAGTAAGTTGGAATTTTTCTTTGATCCATGTTTGCTGTTTAAGGTGCTGGTATCCTTTTGTGCAGTGCTTTTGTGGTGAGTTTTCGAAACGCTATAACTTTCGCAATTTTGGGAGTTGGAAAGAGCTTTATACATCGTTTTAAAGCTTATAATCAGGACATTCATATGAGCTTACGAAACTAGCAAAATTAGCAAAAAAATAGCAAAAAACTTCCGACATGCTGACATCTGACAGACTGAATATAGACCAAAAATTTTTGAACATCGATTTCTCAAAACTGTAGAATCGGTCAAAATTTTTTCTTGTGCCATGATATGAAGGACATGTGCGCCGAGAGACATTTTTTGGCTTTGGCTCAACAAGTCTCAGTACTCCAGAAAATCCGGCAAATGCGCGATGACGCGAAATTTCGCAACTTTCTATTCAGTTTTCTCACAACTGGAGATGTTTTAGCTCAAACCAAGAAAAATGTCCCTCCGCAATAGGGCGAATTTTCATTCAGCCCAAAATCACGCTAATCCATTGGGCCGATTTTGAGAAATCAATGTTCAAAACAAAATAATCGCAATTTTGCCAAAACGGTTTTTCGGCGAATTCCCTAGCTTAAAGCAACGAACTCCAGCGAATAGGTATTGATAAAATGCGCAATTGGACGGTGTATCGATTGAGTATAATAAAGCCGAAATTGTCTGTAAGATTTGGCAGTAATTTTGAAAAAACTGATTTCGTCAAAAATGGCCATTGTTTGACCCCAAAAATCGTTTTTGGCTTATACTGCCTTGACCACTAGAGGTAGCTCAAAAGTTCTAAAAGCAAAAATGTTCATTTTGGTGCCCTCTTTCCAACCATAACAACCAATCCGGTGTAGCGACTATGTACTGAGAGAATAAGGGCAAAAACCAAAACTTTCTTATCTTTAAACCTAAAGATCCGGGACTGGTCCCAGAATGTTAAAGAGCACGAAAATAAGGTATTTGTAAAGTTTCATCCACTTTCATAAAGAATTGAAGCTTGTAGGGTCGAATTTACACAAAGCGATACCAGTACCTTAAGGTGGTGATTCCTTTTGGAGACATCAACTTTGAACCACTATTATTCATTCATTATTTGGAGTTAAGAAGTCATCTTTATATGAAAATGTAGCTTAACATTTTCTCTTTTTAATGAGTACAATGAATCTAAGTTTGGCTTTCCAAAACGTTTTTCCTGTATTTTAGAAGAAGTATAATTTTTCAGATTTTTTGCAGGCTGAAGTAAATTTTTTCGCAGGACATCGGTTAGAGCATTCGATAACTCTATCAAATAGCTGGGGACCCTTTTTTAGTTATTGTGATATCGCTCTTCGTTATGGAGAAATAAACTAAAATGTCTGCGCAACCTGGATTTTGCCCACTTTTCACTACTTTGGCAGGCCACTACTTCAGTTAGAAAGCAGCTATCGGGGCAACTAAAAAAGGGTCCCGGGGTATTTTTGTGTAGAACACATCTGCAAAGTGGCAACTCTCTAGCTTGCATACTAAATTCTGTACAATCGCTGGAAAAAATTTGGTCGTGTTTTTGCAAAAACTACATTTTTTGTGATAGCAGCCTAAGGGATAGCAATTGTACGATGGTCATGCCTCCGATAATTGGCCTCTGTGAGACCTTTAAATCGACACCCTTAGTTAAATTTTACGGCTTTCGTATCTCAAGAAGTAGTGGATTATTTGATTTCTGCAGGAAGGACATGTTTTTGACGCCAAAATAAGAAAATTGGCTATATCTCACGATAGGGAAAAGCTAGAAAGTTGCTTTCAAAAGCAAAATTGTGAAGCTCAATGAGGTCTTTCGAATGAACATAGTCATAGCCAGGCGCGTAACCAGGGGGGGGGGCAAGGGGGGCATGCCCCCCCCGAAATCGGGTTGCCCCCCTGGAAATATCTACCATCAAGCAATATTTAGGACGCAGACAGCAGGTGTAGACTGCGTTGAGCCTGGAAATTGATGAAAATTAAAACAATTTAGAACTAAAATCCAAAAATTTTTCGCGCCTTCGGCGCGAATTATTATATTTCTTCGTAGCCAATTCTAAAATGTCATTTCAATTTACATAATCGCAAATGTAATATATATACCTGATCTTAGTTAGTATAATGTAGTAGTAGTAAAGTATGGTACTTATTTACCGTGTTTTGCTCAAAAATGCGTATATATATATAAGTACACACTTTTTCTGGAAAATAGCAAAAACTTTTTGGCTACCGCATCACGTTATAGAAGTTAGCATTTGTCATTCATTCACTTCCCCTCAGATAAATTTCCAAATAGAATAATTTCCAAATTATATAAACTATATATATATATATATATTTACTTTTGATTATGCTACATTACTTTTATATATACCTTACCTTACCTTACATGAGGAAAATGTGCTCAGAAAAATTCATTTCAGGCAGCAAAATTAAAAATTCTTCAACTTCTGGGGGGCTCCGCCCCCCAGACCCCCCAACTGGTGTCAGTTGCGCAAACCATGTAACGGCGGCATTTTCACTTTGCTACATCTCAAAAATTGCTAATTTAAGGCCCGAAAAATAAGTGAACTTGATAAAATACTTGCGGTTCACTTTTGAACTGCCACAGTTAAGTTTGAAAAATTTTGGGTTGCCCCCCCCCCCGAAATTTTTTTCTGGCTACGCTAGTGGTCATAGCCATGCAGCTGCTGCCAAACGTTCAGATATTGGCAAAAACCGCCCTGAACGCAAATGTTGAATTTTTGAAGCGCAATTGCGCAGAGGGTGTTAGAACGCTAAAACAACTTATTTTGGAAAGTTTCGTTGAATTTCATCCTGGTTTACGCCGTCAATCAACAATATGTGCCCAAAAGGAATCACCACCTTAAGTGTTTTGTCCAAGCTGCGTAAGAACATCTTCCTTGAATGTCCTCTATTCAGACAAGTTTCAAATAGATCTTTATAGTTTTTCTGAGATGAATTAATTTGTCATTTATTTCACAGATTCGTGTTAATTGACAGATTATTGTATTTTTCATGATTTTACTGGATATATTAGAGTCTGAGGGTGGGAATTTGTAAGTACAAAAATCGAAATTTTCCTTTTTGCCATACATTTAGTAGTGAAAGTTTCATTAGAGATACTTATGTTTAAGTCTAGTACATTAGCTTCTTTATTACTTGAATTAACTTTATTTAGTTCTAAATCTGGGGGATAAATTTTAGTTTGATTTCTTTCCAAGACGTTGTGGTCATTAATGGTTGTGATATCGTCAATGTATCTATATACGTAGATAAGAAACTCAGCCAGGTGTGAATTATCTTTGTCGGTTATAAATTTATGCTCAAAATAGTTTAAGGTTAGATTAGCTATAGTTGGGGCAGCATTTATTCCCATTGGTATACCAATTTGTTGAAGAAACAATTTGTTGCCCATTTTAAAGTAAATGTTTTCTATTAAAAACTGTAACATATTTATAATATCGGTTTTAGTGTATGTAGTATATTTAGGTGCACCGTTTCCCTAATACGCTTTGCCATATCGTATATGAATACGGTTAGTCACTTCGTTCTTTATTATATGGCTTAAAGCAGAAATGATAGTGTCATGCTGCAATGTAGTATACAAGGTAGTAAAGTCGTAAGTATTAATTGTTTTGGCCATTTTATTTCCATTTAACTGTTTTCGTGTTTTAGTATAGGCTTATTGCTATCGATGATCCAAAAAGGATTACAGTTTGTAGTACACTCTAATATTTTACTTCGCCATTTTCATCTTATGGAGATAAGCTTGAGTATTTTATCTAGAGTAATTGAAAGAGGACTACAAGAAGTGTTACGACTAGCTATTATAGTTCTGAATTTTATAGGAGTTTTATGAAATTTTGGAATTATATAGATAAATGGTAGTTTGTTGTTGCCATTACAGCTGATATTAAGAGATTTAAAAATGCATTTATTTTATTTATTATGCTATTTTCATTATCTGGTTGAATTTCAAGATAAGTGTTGTTGTTTGTAGTATTTAGTATTCCTAGTTCCTTAAACACAGAATAAATGTAAAATTCTTTTACAAATGATAGCTATATTTTGTGATGCCTTATCTACAGGAGTAAACACAAATTTTTCCTTATAACTGCTTAATAAGTTACGTAAGTCGTATGTTTGATATGGGCTATTATCAATAGTAACATTCTTTATGAAAGACGAGATTTCTGTTTTTACGTTATTACCCCATATATGCAGTATTTTGATTATCCCAATGATATTTCCTGATTATTTTTTCAATATATTTATTGATTCCTTCATAAGTATCCTTAATAGTTTGTAGTTTGCAAGATTTTTGTGGAATTCTATACTTAGGACCCTTACTGAACAAGGATTCTAATGTATCATTTTCTAACACTTTATAATTACCAGTAATTATATGGTTGTGAACATTATCCTTAAATTGAGATCGATGGCAATCGCATGAAAAACCATTTTCGAAATAAGATTTCAACCATGCATCACAATCGAGGGAGTTTATAGTATCCTTATAATTAAATATTTCATTTGCAATAGGTTTTTTATATTTGAAATAAACTGAGGGATTGTGTGCTTGCGTTCTACTATTAGTAAGGCCAATATTGTTTACACTTATCAAATAAAGACTGAAAATTTACCTTATCTATTAACTTGTTACTAAAATTTATGATCATGAAATCTCTTTTGGTTTTTCGAGAAATTGTTTTATCCTATAAACGACAGTTAATTATATCCTTAATAAAGTCATAGTTACGGTTAGAATTATCATGTTCGAGAACTTCTAGTATCTTTTTAATCTGTCTTATACCTGTCTGTGTGAGAACCTTATATAGTTGTCGTTTATTACCAATTAACAAACTTTTAATTTCATCAGTTGTAAAGAGCTTAGAATTTTTCTATTTCTATTTGTTCTGTTTTTGTTATTGGTAGCGTTAATATTATTTTTTATCAATAAATTATGTAAAACAGAACATTTAGTGTTTTCTCCTAGTAATAGTTCATTTAGACCATACGAATACTTAGTTTTTAAACGTCTTATCCAATAAGCTTCTCTATGTCTTCTAATTTTTCTGTCCAGAACTTTGTCACCTGTTTCTGGTAACACTTCAATCACTTGTACATGAAATGTCTTGCAATTGCCTGTATTAAAGTGTGCGGAAAATCTCCGGCAAGTAGCAGTGGTATGCAGTGGTATATTTACTGATACTTCGTTTATGATGATACATACGTTTAGACAATTGTCTTCCAGTCTCTCCAACATATTGCATGCCACAATCATCACACGTGATCACGTAAACTAGGTTTTACAGCATTTACAGTTTTTCTTATTGCACGTCCTAGTTGTTAAGCTGTCCAGTTTATCTCCGTTCACAATCATGCAATCTTCAGTGTCGACATGTACCAGATTAGTTGAAAGATTAGGGATGTCGGAGTCGGCGTTCGTGTGCAGGTCCAAGTCCGATTCCGTAGTTCCACCAGTGGTGCATATATTCTCCTCGTCCGCTACAGTGCCCCCCGAGGCATTTTCATGATTTGTACTAGCCATGGAAGAAAAGAACAGAAACAAAAGCCATATGGTCAAATCCAAGCCGTAGTCATAGCCATTGGGTGCCGACTCCGACGAGTAACAATTGGCAGACAAGCGATAAGGCCTGATAAAACGATACAGTTTTTTGGTACCAAGCCAAAATTAAAAACAAGATTAACGTGTACAACACGACAGCCATAGGCAGGAGGAAGGACCAGCCAGATGCCGTCCTGCCTAAAGGCTGAACAACAAAGAGAAAATTTTAGAACGATAGGTACCAATAAGAACATACACATAGGCCAATAAGAAACATAATATATTCTGTGCATAAAACATCCTTGGGGTAGCGATTACCATGCATAAACAAGCTACCCAAAATACTGAGGGTACAATAGATAACAAATATGAATCAACCCCTACGATGTGATACAGACACAGTCATACAGGTTAGGTGCATTCACTCGCTGACCACTCTGCCAGACTGATACTAGTATTCGGCGGGCGTCGCCAGTGGCGTACCGACCGTACCGCTTACCCCTAAACAACTACAGAAGTCGCCGGCAATCTAATAAGTACCGTGAGTTTACTTTTACGAAATTTACGGAATGATACAAAATTTCAAAATGTACACAATAAACCAAAACAAAATACTTTTTACCAAAAGAGGTGGTATTGTAAAGCGATAACAACAAATACAAAACATAAACAAAACAAACCCAAAATGACAGTTACCAGCCCAAATTGGGGTCCCCAGACGGATAACAAATTTTCCCCAAAACGTACAGAGAGAGACAATGGCGGACGCCCAACTTCCCAGTAGAGGAGGAACTTGCAAGACTGACGAAAAAGAGCGCTCGATTTAGAATTGGAGAATTAGCTAAGGAACCGAGGTTCCTACACGAGAGTACAATTTACGTTTATCGTTTGTAAAGATAGCACTACATTTTAAGTGAATTTAAATGAAAATCAAGGAGAATATCGGAAAATACTTCACAAAGTACACTTACAGCATCCACAAACCAGTTAGACACAGATTCCCAACGCGGAGGTATCAAGTGGCAGGTATCGATGACTTATGGCAAATAGACCTGGCAGATATGGTATCAATAGCAGAGAAAAATGACGGCTACAAGTACCTATTCAACTGTATTGACGTCTTCTCCAAGTATGCATGGGTGATCCCAGTTAAAAGCAAAGGTGGTCAAGAGATGACTAGAGCTTTTCGTAGGGTGCTGGCAGATGGCAGACGACCACAACACTTGCAGTCAGACAGAGGTAAAGAGTTTCTTAATAAAGATTTCCAGTCACTCCTCCACTCAAGTCACTTCTACACCTGCAATAATCCAGTGATCAAGTGTAGTCTGGTTGAACGATTCAATCGCACTATTAAGACAAAGATACGAGTTGGCCTTAAACCTACTACTCTGGATAAAGAACCTGACTTTAAAGCACTCCATTTCAGTCCACAATTAAAATACATGCTGGGTTTTGCAGATACCAAGGTTGTACCGAAACAGAAGACTGAATCGCCACCCAGGTATGCCGTAGCCAAAGGAGCTCCTGATCTAAAGGGTGGTCTCTATTCCCTATTCATCTACTGTGATGTAGTTGCACCGCAAATGATCGGAAACACTATAGCAACAATCATTCGTGTTGTCAGCATTGAAGGACGCCACAATGATACTATTGATCGGATATTCAATAATCCTCACTATATACCGGTGCTAAGAAAAGAGTTTGATAGCATTGAAATACATATAAAGGACGATCACGGAAAGGCGGTAGAGTTTGAATACGGAAAGGTCTTTGCAAAACTACATTTCCGCAAACGACGATGATTTTATACCTTACAGGGAGCAGTGGTGAGTTTGAGACTCAATTAGCTCATCCATTACATTTACATGGCAGGTGGTCAGTTGCAATGATTGACTTTATCTATCCTCACACCTGGAAAAGCATTAATTCTAGTGCGGATACATTCATTATTGTCCTGTTTGATGACAAGTTACGAAAGGTGGCCAATATACCTAGGCGGAGATAAACCTCCATGACCTAATGAATACCGTGAACCTCACTATTCAGTCTATGCTAAATGAACGTCAGGAATCACCTCCTATACGTTTCGTCTACGATCAAGAAAAGGATAGGGTTTACCTAGACTTAATCGAGAACCAGGAACACTATGAAAGACCTAACTTTGGGTTTGTTCAGTTTGCTCCAGCCATAGTGAGGATGCTAGGATTTCACTACCAAAAGTTTGACATCAATGCAGCAGGTGGCCGCACCAGTGATTGGGAAACGGATGCTCCTGTAACATTGACTAAAACGTTCTATGCAAAGCACCCACTAGACCTTAACTTTCATTATCTCGAAGTACACTGTGATTTAGTGACTGAACAACTGAAGGGTTCAACTACCGCTAATCTACTAGGGATAGTAAAGGCAGGTGATGAGTACGGAGATACGATACAGCACTCGTTTCAGCCTCACTATGTCCCAGTGAACAAACATCTAGTCAATAGTATTAAAGTCCATATAAACAATCACATTGGTAGGAGAGTTCATTTTGATTATGGTAGTATAGTCATAAAGCTTCACTTCAAGAAAGACAATGAGGACGAGATATCATCCAGAAACCGTTGAAGACTGGCACCTACACCTAGTTCAGACAGGTTCTGGTTTCTATGCCGGTCAGCGGTATCAGAGAGGAGACGGATTAGGCAGTCTTCTGAGAGGTATTGGGAGGTTTATTTGGCCAATCATACGCCGCGTTGGTATGGAGGCAGGTAGACAGGCCTTTCAGACTGCAGGAGACGTATCCAGGGATTACCTAAACAGAGGAGAGGATCCAAAAGAGTCACTGAAACGGCATGGGAAGGCAGCCATCGGACGTCTTCTTGAGAACAGTGGGAAGGCAATACAGCAAGGTGAAGGTATTGGATCCAGACCATATAGACGATGAGTTAAGAGACTGAAGCGAGACATCTACAGCCCATAAAAACCCACCACCGTATGTAATCATGATAATATACTAACAATCACTTCAATGGCAAAACAGGTTGATGAAAAGTCTATGCCGGGCTTTAAGTCCGAAATGGATCTCTTCTCACTACCTCCTACTCAGGTTAGTATGGAGAGTGGTTATATGGCAGAAATATATCCCTTAAATCCTGTAACTAGTAATGGACCATACCTATTCCTCGTGCCAAAGGACTCGTACATGCTTGACCTGAACCGGAACTACCTATTACCTAAGGTTAAGGATTACTGATAGTGATGGGAAGGCAGTAGCAAAGGCAGCCGATGGTAGCATTTCAGTAGCACCCATCAATTTGCTAGCAAAGACATTCATTAGGCGACTAGTGGTCAAACTATCCGATAAGGAAATTTACAATAGTGGAGACCTTTATCACTATGGAGCGTATCTAGAGACCATAGCCAACTTCGGAAAAGAAGCAAAAACGTCTCACCTACAGAGCAATCTATTTGCAAAGGACAGTGATTTCAACGATATATCCACTACTGCAGCTAAGCATAGAGGGATTCCATTCACTGATGGTCGATATGTAGTGGTGGCAGGACCTTTGCATTGTGATCTATTCAAGCAAGATCGATACCTTCTGAGTGAGTGTCAGTTGAGCCTGGAATTACACCGCAACAGTGACGACATACTACTACAGTCAGCAACCAGTGGATACAAGATTGTTGTAGACGATATCCAATGGTGTGTATGGAAAGTAAAGCCTCAAGACTCTCTTACCATGGCAATTGAGGGTGTACTGAGAGATCACGAGACAGGAAAGTATCCCATCAGAAGGACTAAACTGGTCACCAGGCATATCGCACCTGGAGTACAAACAGTAGTGGAAAACTCAGTATTCACTGGTCAACTTCCACGCAGAGTTCTAGTGGCAATGGTCAAGTCAGAGGCATTCAATGGAAGTCAGAAGCATAACCCGCTTGAATTCCAACACTGTAATGTCAACGAGATTGCCCTTAAGTATGGTGATGAGTTTGTACCAAAACAACCAATGAAGATGGCTTGGGACAAGTTTCAGTACACGATGCCTTTCATATACCTCTACGAAGGCAACGATATGGCAGGGTCAACTAAGGGAGCAGATATTTCCTATGAAGATTTTGGTAAAGGATACACTATATTTGGCTTTGACCTAACTCCCGACAACGTAGATACAGGGGCGATGCAACTCATCCGGGAAGGAGATAAATCACTAAGGATGCAGCTAGAGAAGGCCCTCCCTTCAGCAACTTATCCTCAAGGTGTCGAAATCATTATATACGGCGAATTTGATAATCTCATACAATAGACTACAATCGGACACCATTCTTTGACTATGCACTATGAACACCCAGGAAATCTACCAGACTCTAATAAAGGATTGTCGAATTCCCCTCCTTGGAGTATTTGCGTGTGATGAACTACCACAATACCGCCGTGGATGTCTTGTTGCTAACACTGATGAAGCCAATCAACCTGGAGAACACTGGGTTGCAATGTGGTTAGAGGATAATGGAGTAGAGTACTTTGATAGTTACGGACTACCACCTTTACTATTCTTCTTCTTCTTCCTGTTCCTGGGCCATCGTGAGTCTTCTCAATGTGGCTGAGACGTCAAAGACGCCCCACATCGCGCAGGAAGGCTAGCACCCTGGGAGGGCCCCGGGACAATATATCCAACCGTGGTCGTGACCCCAAATGACGCCTGCGGGCTGTAGTATGGCTGGGGCAGTGGAGGAGCAGATGAGGGAGATCCTCCATGTCCGCCCCGCAATCTGGGCATCCCGCAGATGGCGAGATGCCCATTTGATGACGCTGTTTGGCCAGAATGGTGGAATGTCCCTTACACCTTAACTGTGAAAGGACAACTCTTTCCCTGCGGCTGAGGTTTGCTTCCAGGGAACTGTGTACAGGTTTTCCGTCTTCGAAGATTTTTTCTGTGTCTTCACTCTTCCACAGCAGCCGGCATTCTTCTCTGATAGATGCCTTAATTTTTGCCTTTGCCGTGGTCAGGTCGATTTCCACATCTTTCTGATCTAGCTGCATTGCCCGTTTCGCGAGCTCATCCGCCATTTCGTTGCCTGTGACTCCAATATGGCTAGGAATCCACTGAAATGTAACGTGAATTCCACTGGCACTTAGGCGGCACAGTTCTCTCCATAGGGCGGTGGCAGCTGGTGAAGTTTGGGCTTGTGGACCAGCTTTAAGTTTCTGCAGCAGAGAGAGTGAATCGGTACAGATACGGACTTCCTGGTAGTGGAATCCAGTAAGGCGGTTTCTGACTATATGTAGACCCTCTTTGACCGCTAACAGCTCTGACCGAAAGCTGGAGCAAAGGGATCCGGCTGGCACCATGGCAGTTTCCAGCAGTGAGCCGGAGGCATCAGTAACCAATACTCCAGAACCACCTCTTCTCGTATCAGAGACTGCTCCGTCTGTCCAGATTATATAGTCGGCAGGTTGGAGCTGAGCTAGGGTGTTTTCAGTTAGCCGGAGTAGAGTGGATTTCGTCACGTCCTTCTTCCTTGGTAGGTCTTCTCCGCCCACAAGCTCCGTGTTAACAGTGATTAGCTCTGGAGTCTCCCACGGTGGAATCGAGGATAGACATAGCGGTTCCCGTGGAAGATTGGCCAGTCCAGCCCCAGCAATCAATTTAGAGCCTACGTTTCTCCATGAATTTTGACTGGGTAATCTCTGCTTTTTCTCGTTTCTAGTCACATATACGTACCCAAAAGTCATGACCTCAATTAATTTACAACAAAAACTAATATATTTTGATGCAGTTGTACTAAAAACAACCCGCTCTTTCATTTGGAACGGTTAGAAATGCTCCTGGCAACTTGCCAAAAAAAATTTTCGGGGTGGGTTTTTTCCGCATATGGGTTTTTCCCCGCATTGGGTTTTTTCCCGCCAGTTTGGGACAATTTTTCTCACTAACAGCGCATCCTAGAGAGGTGTTCTATAGCTCATAAGAAAGCTTACGACTAGGCCTAGCAGCCTGTATAGTCAGTATTTCAATATCTCAAACCAGTAAAGAGTTCAATAAAAATCTGAAAAGTGGGTTTTTTCCCGCTTGACTATACCGCAGGCGGCATTTTACCATGGACTCCGCCAGTTTTGCCACACAACTAGTGAGACTTACTGGTCGGAAAGATTGTATTTCAGTGGCAGGTTTACTTTTTGTGGGATAGGCACGATTTCTGCTCTTCTCCAGGCCGTTGGGATTTGTCCGGTTCTCCAAGAGGCGTTGATCAGCTTCAGAAGGGAATCTTTCGCCGATTCTGAGAGATGAACCAGCATCTCATTCGTAATTCCATCAGGACCAGGGCTCTTCTTCATTTTGAGATTCTGCAGAGCCAGCTGCAGTTCGGTTCGTGTGAAGTCCTGGCAAGATAGAGAGAATTGTTCCGGCAGCTGCAGCTTGGCTGCATTCTTCTTCTGTTTCGATTTCTTTCTCTGCGGCTGTTTCTAGATGACTCTGTGGTAGCTGACTTTCGCATAATTTTTCATAAATGCGTTAGCAGCCTTCCGTGGATCCGATAGAATTTTCCCTTCATCCACTATGGTCGCAGTAGGGCAACTGGATTTCTTCCCATCAATAGCATGAACTAATCGATTCAGGCCTTACTAGGTGCTTCCTGGGATTAAATTTGGATTCGGATTTGGAGGGGCCGGGGTAGGAGGATCCGGAGCTGGAGCCGGCGGTGTAGACGGCCCTCCATACCGGCGGAGTGCGCGCCCGTTATCGGTGGAAGCCGGCGCTTATTTACCCCCGAAATACAACATTCGCTGGAGGCCTGCGGACCGGGTGGCGCATTCTACAAATTAAGGTTTAAGAGCGCGAAGTGACGGGCATCTTCGCCAAAACTGGCGAAAAGTCTTTAAGTTCAATTGGCGACAATTCTTGTTTTTTTCGCCAACCTTATCTTGAAGTTTTCAGCACACTTTGGCGAGCACCCGCCAATACTTCGCGACATTTACGGCTTTCCTTTTTCATATCTGGAAGTTTACGCCACCAGTCCTTGGATGTGGGAAAATGTACTGTAGTCCCTGAGTCTCTCGAAGTCCAGAGCACTGAAGGTGAGTCCATCCAAGACAATGACAGCACTGTGCACAGTTCCGGACTACATTTTTGCCGCAAACAGAAAAGACATAGTTAGGCCCCGGATTTTCCTCAATGTCACCACTTATGAGAAGGAGCGCGTTTCCAATACAACTTGTCCACCAGGGCTGTCTTCCAAAAACCCGGGGGGTCGCAGGGCAAGGGGATACATCCACGGGGGTACCAAGGCCGAGACCGGGGGATCCAATGTCCCCGGACTGGAGGTAGAAAGGCCAATAGCGGGAGCCAGGTAAGGGGAAGCCATTCGTTGCCATCCAATGGAGGGACCAAGGGACGGGTTCTGCCAGTTCACCACCGGCAAGGTGCTTCCAGGGACCAGGTGCGCACAGCTCATTCCAGGTATCCGTTTTGCCGTCCGACGTACCTATTTTGCTGGGCTGGTTCCAGTTTGCCGTTTGAAGGGTCAGTCGGGTGGGGGGTCAAGTGGTCGAAAATAAAATTTTTCAAAAATGGTCAAATTTGGTATCAAATGAAAGCCCTAAGTGAGCAGGGCAACTTTTGTCATAGAACTGCGTACCCAAAGTGGCTGTAGAGTGCTGTGGTGGGGTGGGCTGGGGACTTAGGCGATTATTGATCAAAAATAAAATTTTTCAAGTGGTCAACTTTGGTGTCAAATGAAAGCCCGAAGCGAACAGAAGAACTTTCGCCATGGAACCATCCCCTAAAAGTTGCTGTGTCGGATTTATGCCTTTACTTTCTCAACCGGAATTTAAAGGATAGACATAGGCCCAACACACATATTATCCCCTTTTGTGCGGAGCATTTTTGTTACTTGTCCATATCATGAGGGTGCGCGGAGCGCCCCTCATAATATGAGCTATAAAGGCACTTTGCGGATTTGGGAAACTGTTAATTAGCCATAACTAATTAACGGTAGGGAGTTGAGAGCTAAAGTTTACATTTTTGAAATCTCCAGGCCAAGAGCTTTCGAATGATACCAAACTTGCCCGGAAAAAATGAACTTTGAAAAAATAGACTTTTTGATACAAGTTTAAAAGTGGGGTTTTTTTTCTCTGTATCGACCACTTTTTTAGGGCGATTTT
>JASAND010012883.1:0-10755 GCA_030248195.1 Trissonchulus latispiculum
TTCCAATTATACTAAACTCGACACGGACTTTCTTTTGCGCACAAAATTTGCGCAGGATCTGCGCAGGAATCTGCGCAGCCTCTGCGCAGCGCCTCTGAAGGCTGTCATTGGGGCGTTTTGACTCATATTATAGGGGTCGCTACCGCGACCCCTATGATAAAATTTCGATTATAACTCTCAAAAAATCAAAATGTTAAACCTCAAAAATAAAAAAATCACACTTACAAACTGAGTAGGCCAGGGCTCTTCGCTGTGTATCTGCCTGTATTGCTCATAACGTTTGGCAATGCTGCAGGCGCCCCCTGTGGCCGCGTCATGCATAACGCTGCAACCCGACTAAAAAGACAATCAAAACGGATAAAATAGAAATCAGAAAAAGCTGGAATTTTTCTCGAGAAATCATAATTATCAAGGAAACGTGAATAGCACACGCCTTAATACACCTAGATTGTAAACCAGGTAGAAAAAAAGATTCTGCATAGGTCTCCCGAAACTAAAAAATTGGCAAATTTCTTCTTGAACAATGCTGTTAAACATCATCATTTTTGCAAATTACAAGCATAGTTTCCCCGTACGTAAAGCTCTTAGAGCTTACCCCATGCGAGCCAATACACATAGTTACTATTCTAGGGGGAGCGCTAACGCGCTCCCCCTTATAACCGTTCACTGCAAAACAAGATTAATAAACGAATTTGAAGATTATGAAAACCTACCTTAGTAAACAATGGTGTCACATAGACAAAGAAGATATCATAGATTAGAAAGACAAACAGAACAATGGTGATAACCTAAATTAATTAATCGGAAAGTACTTAAGTAATTAAATGATACATTATGAAATTAAAATCTAGTTTCCCAGAATCGTTTAAGCAATGACTGAAAAATATGCCAAAGAGCCAACTAAGCATCTAACAATAATTAACAACAACTACCGTAGCTAATTTTTCCAATCAAAAATCTATAATTAAATCAAAAACATTTCAAATTTTATACAAAAAGGTACTACAAATCAACAAACCTTGAGACTAGGGAATCGTTCATGTTTCAGAAAATAGATACAGAAACAGATGCCAAGAATGTCCTGCAGAATAAATGACCACCTAGAAAAGACAAGAAATAAACATTTTTTCTAAATTACTCTGGCAAGATCGCCAAAAAAGGTCAAACAAACAAATCGCAAAAGGGAGTATTTTGTGTGCCAGATCAGCACGACCGACAACTGACAACTAACTGGAATACACAAAAAATTTTACAATCAAGCTAGGATATTGTTCTGTACAAAACACAACGACCTTATTCCATGGGGGGGGGGCTTAGATGCCACCTCCGTGGAAAATCCGATGGACACGTACCCCATCAAATGGAGAGCCGCCACAGGTGTCCCCTGGCATCCGTCTGGTCAGCGGCGCAAATGGGCTCTGTTCCCGGGGGCATGGCTTAGCCATGTCAAATTACACTGATGCCATCCAAGTGCTCTTAAATTATGCTACCGAGCGGTTGTTTGCCTTTTCCTCATTCTTGCCCATTCCAACATTTCTGAATGATGTCCTGGCAGCTAACGTTCTACGAAGACATGTGCTGGACCTTAGATGGCTGATGTGCCTCATATAGCCTTCTAAGCCGACAAGCCCGGAAATCACAATAACCTTATTCCATCCACAGTTTAGTAGTTTAGTCGAATTTTTCAGACCCTTTTCTGGCTAATCCACAATGAAATAATGAAAAACGCCTGCCTTAGTCCGAAACAGGAGAGAGAGCCAATGGGCACTGAACTAATGTATGTGAAATAATTAGTTGTGTGTCAAACGTACCATAAGTTTAACATTTATACTATTATCGCGTGGCTTCTACATAATAGTAAGAGACTGCCAGAGCAATACAATGCAGCAATACAACAATACACATTGCAAAATGAAGTGTATACAGATAGGCCACACGCCCACAAGCCCACAAGTTAGGCTCTACCTTAGCCAAGCAAGGGCGCACATAAGGGTGGGGGCGGAGGGGGCCGCCGTCCCCCCCGAAATCAGACGTAAAGGAAAAATTTTATTATTATAAATTTTAGAAAATTTTCGCGCCTTCGGAGCGAAATTGACTTCATTTTTACTTTATTTACCCGTATCAGTCCTCGTGCGCACCAATTTTGGAAAAGTAGGAATAAAAGTAGGAATTTTCTTCAAAAAAGTAGGAAAAAGTAGGAACAAAAAGTAGGAATTTTGCAAAAAAGTAGGAATTTTAAAGTAGATATTTTGCCAAAAGTTATGAGTTTTAACATAGGTAATTGTTGAAGTTGAAGTTAGTTAGTTAAATGCACTCTATTTTAGAAAACCCCGATCTACGCACTTTGACGTTTAACCGAAAAAACGGAAAGGCATCAAAGCAATTGATTTCTATGTGATATTATTATTACTACATTATTACAATACGATTATTACATATTGTTTGAAAAATTAATTTCCGATAATGCTCCATTCCAATCTTTAAATTTACGCATACACATTTTTGTGCATAAATTAGTCTATTAAATTCTCAAAATTCGCTACATTTTCGTGTCCCAGAAGCAGGATTAGGACAAACCAAACCCTCTTCCACATCTCTCATCTGACCGCTTCACCCAAATTCCTTGAACCGCATAACATTATTCCACTCATATGACGGGCCTACTTGTTTTTCTTTAACCTTAACCAAATTTAACTTTTTGTTCATTTTTAAAATTTGTTCTTTTCCAAGAAATGCGTTCTAAAGAACACAATTTTGGAACAAAATTGGGCAGCTCCCGCGAAGCCTGAAATCTTCAAAAATACTGGGAAAAATCTTCGGATTGAAAAATGAAAATTGAAAATGTGTCGGTCCTAACTATGCTACACAAAGCTATCTGCAAGAATAAGAATCTTACCGTGCAAAAATCAAAAGCCAAATTTAAAAATTTCAAGTTGATTGTTTTTGGATTCTGGTTATTTAGATTTGTTGTTGTGTTTGCTGCATTAGACATCACAATGTGATGATCATCACCCGACGGTGCAAAGCGTTAGCCAGGAAACTGACCCCGTATGGTTAGTCAAAAACAACTGAACCAAGCTGCCAGAAGGAGTCTCAAAGCCTGGTCGACATCACGACGGCTGACGTCTAATACTTTTCAGAAAATGCTCCGTCGGCATCGGCGTTGCCATATTTGGCGGCTAGCCGAGAAGCAGCACACAGCACAAGTCTTCCATGCAAAAACAACGGCATGGCAGCCTTTGCACCAAAGTGAGACAAGCTCCAAGTATGCTGTTCTAGGATATAGCCTTCACGGGTGGAAGCACAGCGATTGCGATGCGAAACTGCCTTAAAATTAGTACTGTGCAAGCATTATGGCAATTTTCAGCGCAATACACGTAGCCATCTTATTTTAGACTTGCCCTTCATAAAGCACTACAAGAAGTATACATACGTATATAATTCTAGCAAGAGGCCATATATACTCAACGTTAAACATATAAACGGAAAGCAGTTCTGAACGAACGGACTAGCCTAGTCTTCTTTCGCAAACACATGTCACGGCCTGCAGAATAAAAAATGTTCTAAGAGTGTACCTTTTCAGCGAGTAAGGTAAGCATTAAAATCAAACTTTCCGCGCCGCAGGCGCGAAATTTTCGTAAAATTAAGCAGAAAACTAAAGTTAATATATAATAAAATTTACCAGTGTAGGAAAAAAGTAGGAAAAAGCAGGAATTTTTGACCTCAAGTAGGAAAAAAGTAGGAATCTGGAAAAAAGTAGGAAAAAAGTAGGAAAAGTAGGAACCGCACGAGCACTGCCGTATTTCAGCGTTT
Organism: Trissonchulus latispiculum; assembly: GCA_030248195.1. Taxonomy (NCBI): domain Eukaryota; kingdom Metazoa; phylum Nematoda; class Enoplea; order Enoplida; family Ironidae; genus Trissonchulus; species Trissonchulus latispiculum. The sequence goes on from JASAND010012883.1 coordinate 3,814, forward strand.
TGAACCTTTCAATAGCGACTTTTTTAAAATTTTCAAAAATTTTCGCCCCTTCGGCGCCAAATTTACTAAATTTTTGCTTACTTTACACCTATTCTTGCTTTTCAAACCTTGTTTTCATAATTTTTTCAACTGCTGAGGCTGAGGGGCTTCGTCTCCGAGACCCCCCCAAATTTTTCTGAGGTCCGCCCCCGTGAAAAATCTTCTATGTGCGCCACTGTAGCCAATATATCTTTCGCATTTTTCCACCCGATAAAAGCATAATGCCCCCAAAACTATTGTCTTGAATAAAAGATACTTGCATAATATTATTGTCAATACAAAATTGATCTTTTTAAAAAAAGTTACACGAACACTACCCCAGCTCTAGTACAATTCTCAAAATGAACGCAAACTAATTTATTTACCAAGAATGTCTATAGATAAACCAGATGATTGAGGGTATACAGCTGATACAAAATAGGGGGATGTGTGAACAGTCAATGATGGCGATATCATTGAGACAATTCAGGACACGACCACAGCAGCAGGCACGTGACAGGCGGCTAAGATCAAAGGATTGACTGAAACACAAAAACGTTTTAGATTTCTTCGTATTTCAATTTCACATACACGCTCAAAAAATGGTAACCCTTAAGCAAGGAAAGGACAATTTCTTAGAAAAACTGTTACTGAACATATCTTTTGCTAATTATGCAATCGTCTGCTTAAGCCTCAAGCTGTTAAAAGAAACTACTTGCCTCCCCCATGAAACGCCCCTCTCCATGAATTCCGACCTTCCTCCCATAATCCCAAAAATTGCCAAATTTTACCATTCTTACTCTAAATTTTCAAAAAATTTTCCGGCTTCCCAGTATTTTTAACGAAATTTTCGCTTTATCAGCAGTTTTTACACAAAAAACCAGCAAAAAATTCCGAAAACTTTTCCACATATTTGTCCCCCATTTTGGGTGAGCCCCCATGGCGATGAAGCCCCCCCCCCCCCCCATAAATTTTGGACCATTATGCACTCTCACTGGAATGAAGAATAAAATTCGTACTTGCAATGACCAAAGGGCACTCTATCCCAAAGGCAAGTCAAGGCGCCATAAATGGACATGGCAGAACCCAACATGAACACAGTCAGGACAAACCAAACTGCAAAAAGGACACAATAAACGAGTAAAGGGACGGGATAAAATGTTACCAAAAAACTATGTCGCACCTACAGTAGCCGACAAAAAATTATAAAAAAGAATAAGCTAACAAAAAAGATTGAAAATGCTATATCTAAACAACGGCCCAGAGTAAAATCATCTTTAGTCGAGGATAAGGGCAGGTCAAAGTACGTAACTTAAATATAGAAATTTCAACAGCTCCATTCTCAACCATGTTTCCCCAGCAGAAAGAGACCCAATAAACCCCCCCCCCCCATAATCTTACCAATATACTGATAGAAAAAGTACATGGTCAGCAGCATGGCTACCACAATCACAACCATAGTCAGAATGGTGCAGGCATTAAACTGGGCGCCTTCCGCCCCGGATCCAGACAGCTTCCCTGATTTACTATGGAAACGACCCCCATCGCCCTGCAGAGCTGCCCCCTGTGAGCCTCCAGAAGACGGTCCCCCGTCCTCGGCGCTACCACCAGAGCGAATATTGGCCAACAGTTGGTAGAAGTCAGGGCGGGCTACCAGTTGCTCAAATCTGGAAAAGAAGTAGCAAACATGTTATAGAAAACAGAAAAATAGTTTCAGAAACAAAAGAGAAGATAAAATCAGACAAAAACAATACCTTATAGATCATGGCAAAAATCAAGCCGATAAAACTGGCAGGGCGTCAAACATCTCAGTATTTATTCTATTCTGATTCCAGGAGGACTGGAAGTATTCGGATTAACCAGACGTCCGCTCTGGCGAATTTGGCAGAGCGCGTTAGAGTGATAATCGGAAAGTCGTAAGTGGTTCAAATCCCCAAATTCAAAAAAATTAGATGTAAGATGCAGTGAAAAATGCCAATTTAAATTTATTTACATCCACCAAAAGTTGTCGTCATCAGTGTTGTACAAAGCAAGGGTCAGTCACCTCCCCCCGTGACAGCTTATTTTTAGGCAAAAATTGTTGGGGGGTCCATAGATGGGGAGGCTCACCCGAAATGGGGGCATATTTTTGGAAAGTTGTTTCGAATTTTTGCGGGTTTTTTTTGTAAAACTGCTAAAAATCGCTGAAACATGACTAATTTTAAGTGGTTTTTAGACTGAAAGAGTGAAAATTTCGTAAAAATCCAGCGAAGCCGGAATACTTTTGAAAATCTAGGGTACAAATGGTAAAATTTGGCAATTTTTGGAATTATGGGGAAGTGGGAATTTATGGTGGGCTCCTCGGGTGGGGGAGGGGGAGGTCACCGAATGGGGGGCGACGCTCCCGTAGAAATAAGCCAGCCGTGAACTCGGAAAAAAACTGCCGACCTCACGCGGTGATTGAACCCACAACTTTTAGTTTAAAACACAGCCAACCCAAACTGTGTATACACACTGAGCGACACGTTTCTGAATGCGGAAGCAAACAAAAATTATTGTGCCGAAAATAAGACCGAATCGAGGGGAGGGGGCAACTTACACTTTCTGCCTGTCCTGACCCGACAAATAGGATCCCACCAGAATGCAAATCATGGCAATCAGTCCAATTAGGGCAAAGGACCAGTCCAATTTCCCGGGGTTGGGACTCCAAATACGAGCCTCCAGCACGACCTGTCCACTAGTTCCAGCAAAGGTTGTCTAAAATAAAACAATAAAGTACAACGCGAAACGAACGACAGTGTACAACCGGTAGTTGGCAAAACTGAGAGAGCCTGCCAGCTGTCACACTCTTATCTATTATGTACTCTTGCTAAAGTGGTATTATGTATACATACAAAGTTATGTAATGCCAACCGAAAAATTAAAGAAAAATGTAAAGATCCCGCATTACCATCAACGTTTCATATCGTTCACGTGTCATGAAGAAGAGGGGAATGTCTGCAACCAGGGTATGATTAATGTAGCCTGGACTAAAGGTTTGCCACTGAAAACAAACAGAAAAGCACGTACGTAATTTCATGGAATTCAATTTTCAATGAAAATTCTGTATTACATGTCAAACCCATTTGTACATACTTATATAAATCATACAAAAACAAAAATACAAACGTCACACAGCAATTTTTCAGTTTGTCATTTCAAAAATTGAGCCACAAAATTTGTGAAAATACCAATTTTCTGGGCGGATCTACTACAATCACCAAACCACTGGCATTGGCCAGCAGAGCCAGATAGGCCTGTGTTGTAATCACACAATCATCTGACAGGTTGGCCGGGAGGGCCGTAAGGGCCAGTCCGCCGTTTAGGTCGGCCAAACCGGATTTTGTGGCGGTGTCACACAAAACTTCATGCGGTGCCACATGACGGTTGAGTTGAAGTCGGTGAGTGTCCTAAAACAACACAGCAATGTATATAGTAGTGCACGTACATATATATTGTACAAGGATAAAAATGCTCCGATTGAGCATGAAAAATGCAATATGGGTGACATTAGGCTTCAAGCGGAAATAGGACTAGGTTTTAAAACGTTAATATGGGAGGGGCAGGTTGTAAATGCCAAGAGGACTAGGTTAAAAGCGCAAGAATATGGACCACCTTCGCTGAACAACCCATATTCGCGGAAATTGCCCTGACAAAAACGCTGGCGGCAATCCTTCAATAACAGTCTAACAATTTGTCAGCACGACTTTGCAGCTATTACTATATATATTATGTAGTTGTGCTCAATAATAAAGTAGAGTCAAAACTGTATTCGCACTAAGTTAATACAACGCAACATAGACTGGACATAACATAGCAGATTCTGCACTGACAGTGCAAAATACAACGCTTTAACTATAACTGCGTTGTTTGTGTATAGACGGGGTGAAGGTGGGGTGAAGATGACCACTTTCAAGTTTTGACCCTCTGCCTAGGTCGCAGCATAGAGTCTACGGCTACAATCAATGTCTCAAAATATGGGTGCTATAGTATAGGTTGTCAGAGCTGAGTCCAAACAAAAAGTTTCACTTTGACCATGTTCTGTGTCCTTCTTCATATATACAGAAATTAAGCAACAACGTCTACGTATTTTGATATGTACGTAACTACGTATGTAAGTGAAGTGTACATACGTTGGGCGTATCCAGGATTTTAAAAAGGAGGGGGTCCAACCCGAAAAGGGGGGGGGTCCGAGCCTAATTTTCCTCAAAAAAGGCCAAATTTTGGGCAAACAATAGCTAAAAATTCCAAAAGTTTTCCGAAAAGGGATGGGTCCGGACCGGACCCCCTGGACCGTCCCCCTGGATATGCCCCTGCATACGTATGGACGGGGGGGGGGTGAATGGGGGTGTCCTCCCGAAATTGTAAAAAATCATCTTTCAAAGTTTTTAGCCGTGGGCTTGAAACTAGTTGGGAGGTTATAACAGTTGTATCATGCCAACATGAGTACCAAATACCTCATACATATAATTCGTGTAGTTCGACTTGACACGTTTCTACATCAAATCAAATTAGACATCGGTTAGTTAGAGCCTTAAATAGCTCTGTTCATTATTTCAAAGAATGCTTTAAAAAATTCCTGAGAGGCCATTCATAAATTATAAAGTCTCAGCTCCTGGGGGGCAAAACAATTTTGTCATTTCTCCTGTGTCCAAAACTCAATTCTGGTGACGCTAGTGTAACCTCTTACAGCACTCTCATGGCTATCCGCAATGGGATAGTGAATGTCATAATTGAGACACAGTCGGAGATCCTTCAGTTGATGCTCTCCATCCTTCACCGATATAAAGGCATAGGAATCCGCACAACTGGAAATCACCTAAACAACAAACGTAATCATAAATTTATATATATATACGCATTATATACAATTTCTTTATAAAAATACACAGATGAAATAAACGAAATCTCAGCAATAATGCAAATACGTATATACATACGTATATATATACCTGTGTAAGCAGTAGTAGAGCCAACCATTTCCAGAAAACTGTTAGCCACAACATGTATGGATAAGGGCAAAATTTGGCGATAAATATTGTGGCTGAAATGATAAAAAACAATTTATTGACCGATATATATAACTATTTCTAATTCTAGCCAATTTTTTCTTTTCGAAAAATTACAAAAATGTTTGCAAACATTTTGCAGTTTTTCTCTTGTTTGGACCCCATTTTAGAGGGAGAGCTCTCAGTTCGCCTTGGCATGGGAGTACTCAAGGTCGGGTATGGGGGAGGTGGTCTGGCCTTCTCGTGGGGGTCTCACAGAGGGCAAACTGTAGCCTGGTACACGGTGTGAGACTGTGTGTGAGACCCCCACCCCTCTTTTAAAATAAATTCAATTTTTGACGCAATGCCCCAATTCCTGACGCAATAAAATTTTTCCTGACGCAGCACTGACGTAAATCGTGAAACGAAAAAAACCCTGGGTACACCTATGTATGGGGTTAGCCCCCCCCAAAGAAACTATCGCAAAAGGGGGTCGAAATTCGAAAATACGAATTCGAACGCCATACCCCCACCAATCTGGCTTTTTCCTATAGGGGGGCATATCCGAAGCCAAAAATTGGGTGTTTTTAGAATAAAGTTTGCAAAATTTTTCAAAAGTGTCCAAATCTGTGGCTTAAACTGTTCATTATTGCGATAAATACGTTTTTAACAGTTTTACGGACTTAAAGTCAATATTGACCTTATTTTGGATTTAGAACCATGCTGGCAATCAAGTTTTCGAGTTCAAAACCCTTGTCAAATGTTAAAATTACTTCATGGTTGCATGCTGGCTTTTTCCTGGGCAAAACTTTCTGGGGGGAGTCTGGAGCAGTGTTTTTTGTTCAAAAACGCGTGTAATTTCACACTTTTTTCTGGAAAATAGCAAAAAAATTTTGGCGACTGTGTAACGTTACACCAAAATTTTGGACAAATTTTACCAAATGGTCGGAACTTTTTCCAATGCTCATTCATTTGTTTCCACACATTTACCGTTTCTGGGGGGTTTCGCCCCCAGACCCCCCTTTTGCACCATGTCTTGCATTTTATTTTCGGTATTATTTAAGTATAGTCAAGCGGGAAAAAGCAACCCAACAGCAAATGCGGGAAAAAAACACCCCCCCGCAGTGTGACCAAGTTATACGAGTTATATAGGATTTTAATAGCCGATCTTGAAGGCGTCCAAAACTGACCTAGGACATTTGTTATCGTAACCGCCGCTGCTCCCTTGCGAGTTTTTTGGAACTTTGAATTTTTAGGAAGTTGGGGTCCGACCAAGTGTCGCAATTAGGCAATTTTTGTCGGGCTACCCTGAACTGCTGAAATGAGCTAGACCAAAACGGATTATACGTATATGTAGGGCATGTGTTGCGCTTTATGATATATATGCCGCGCTACACTGACCTCTCCGATGCGACCTGGGGGTGACTTAGAGTTGGTGGGGAAAAAGAACCCATATGCGGGAATAAACCCACTTTTCAAAATTGAATATTTTTCTAAGCATTAGCAGGAAAGATCAAACTAATACGTACTTTCGTTCAATAGAGCCGTTAGATTAAACTGGTACAGGTTTTATCTGGGTTCGGTCTCTTGTGGGTGCTCCAAGGGTTCGAAATCGGACGTGGTGCCATTTCAAGCCAAAATGTCAATTTTAGCCAAAAATACTTATTTATGCTTTAAAATGGGTCTAGTTTGGCACTAAATACAAGAAAAACGCGTTTTCTACACAATAGGATGCTTAAACTACCGAAAATAAAGAATTTTTAAAACTTTCCAAAATTTGCCTATGTTTATGTGTTAAACACACGAAATTTTCAAAAGATACTATGACCTGAATCTTTTAGCAAAAACTAATATATTTTGATGCAGTTATACCAAAATAACCCACTTTCTCGATTTTGTACGTAACTGAACGAAGTAT
>JASAND010012885.1:0-40614 GCA_030248195.1 Trissonchulus latispiculum
ACCCGGGCCTCCCGCGTGGCAGGCGAAACTTCTACCACTGAACCACCGATGCGTATGAGAGTGTCAACCGTAGTAGCATTAAACTAAGGCTGTACTATATCGATGCTGAATAAGACAGCGCAACACTAGAGAAGAGTTTCGATATTGCAGTGGCAAAGGCTTCGCTCAGTGGATGATATATTCAAATTAGCAGAATGCAGGAAACTGCAAAACGTGGACTCCAAACAACTAGAATTAAAAAGTGTTTGACAAAAACAGCTCGCAGTCGTGGATCAACTGTAACAATTTTGGATGCAGTGAACTACTCTCACTGGATGTACTGAACTACTTCCGCTAATACTTAAAAAGAACGTTCACTACTATCGTTTGAGGAGCTCTTCAGACGTTGATTGCTTCCAGTTATTATTTATGCTTTATTGGTATTAGCGTTTACACATACGTAGTCAGAAGGGCAAGATCGGAACTTTTAAAAGCATGAACCCAATAAGCTTCATTAATTAAATCTCTGTCATCTGGAGCTTACTGCTGAAAGCGGTTGTCGCAACAACAATTTAAAAATACGTTCGATATTCGGCAAGGTGCCGGCAGAACAGGAAGATCAACAACAACTGGTGACACCGACGTACGCTAAAAGCTGCATCGGCCGGGAATCAAACCCGGGCCTCACGCGTGGCAGGAGAAACTTCTAACACTGAACCACCGATGCGTATGATATTGTCAACCGTAGTAGCATTAAACTAAGGCTGTACTATATCGATGCTGAATAAGACAGCGCAACACTAGAGAAGAGTTTCGATATTGCAGTGGCAAAGGCTTCGCTCAGTGGATGATATATTCGAATTAGCAGAATGCAGGAAACTGCAAAACGTGGACACCAAACAACTAGAATTAAAAAGTGTTTGACAAAAACAGCTCGCAGTCGTGGATCAACTGTAACAATTTTGGATGCAGTGAACTACTCTCACTGGATGTACTGAACTACTTCCGCTAATATTTAAAATGAGCGTTCACTTCTATCGTTTGAGGAGCTCTTCAGACGTTGATTGCTTCCAGTTATTATTTATGCTTTATCGGTATTATCGTTTACACATGCGTAGTCAGAGGGGCAAGATTCGAACTTTTAAAAGCATGAACCCAATAAGCTTCATTAATTAAATCTCTGTCATCTGGAGCTTTCTGCTGAAAGCCGTTGTCGCAACAACAACCTAAAAATACGTTCGATATTCGGTAAAGTTCCGGCAGAACAGGACGATCAACAACAACTGGTGACACCGACGCACGCCAAAAGCTGCATCGGCCGGGAATCGAACCCGGGCCTCCCGCGTGGCAGGCGAGAATTCTACCACTGAACCACCGATGCATATGAGAGTGTCAACCGTAGTAGCATTAAACTAATCGATGTACTATATCGATGCTGAATAAAACAGCGCGACACTAGAGAAGAGTTTCGATCTTGCAGTGGCAAAGGCTTCGCTCAGTGGATGATATATTCAAATTAGCAGAATGCAGGAAACTGCAAAACGTGGACTCCAAACAACTAGAATTAAAAAGTGTTTGACAAAAACAGCTCGCAGTCGTGGATCAACTGTAACAATTTTGGATGCAGTGAACTACTCTCACTGGATGTACTGAACTACTTCCGCTAATATTTAAAAAGAACGTTCACTACTATCGTTTGAGGAGCTCTTCAGACGTTGATTGCTTCCAGTTATTATTTATGCTTTATTGGTATTAGCGTTTACACATACGTAGTCAGAAGGGCAAGATCGCAACTTTTAAAAGCATGCACCCAATAAGCTTCATTAATTAAATCTCTGTCATCTGGAGCTTACTGCTGAAAGCGGTTGTCGCAACAACAATTTAAAAATACGTTCGATATTCGGCAAGGTGCCGGCAGAACAGGACGATCAACAACAACTGGTGACACCGACGTACGCTAAACGCTGCATCGGCCGGGAATCAAACCCGGGCCTCCCGCGTGGCAGGAGAAACTTCTACCACTGAACCACCGATGCGTATGAGAGTGTCAACCGTAGTAGCATTAAACTAAGGCTGTACTATATCGATGCTGAATAAGACAGCGCAACACTAGAGAAGAGTTTCGATATTGCAGTGGCAAAGGCTTCGCTCAGTGGATGATATATTCAAATTAGCAGAATGCAGGAAACTGCAAAACGTGGACTCCAAACAACTAGAATTAAAAAGTGTTTGACAAAAACAGCTCGCAGTCGTGGATCAACTGTAACAATTTTGGATGCAGTGAACTACTCTCACTGGATGTACTGAACTACTTCCGCTAATATTTAAAATGAGCGTTCATTTCTATCGTTTGAGGAGCTGTTCAGACGTTGATTGCTTCCAGTTATTATTTATGCTTTATCGGTATTATCGTTTACACATGCGTAGTCAGAGGGGCAAGATTCGAACTTTTAAAAGCATGAACCCAATAAGCTTCATTAATTAAATCTCTGTCATCTGGAGCTTTCTGCTGAAAGCGGTTGTCGCAACAACAACCTAAAAATACGTTCGATATTCGGTAATGTTCCGGCAGAACAGGACGATCAACAACAACTGGTGACACCGACGCACGCTAAAAGCTGCATCGGCCGGGAATCGAACCCGGGCCTCCCGCGTGGCAGGCGAGAATTCTACCACTGAACCACCGATGCATATGAGAGTGTCAACCGTAGTAGCATTAAACTAATCGATGTACTATATCGATGCTGAATAAAACAGCGCGACACTAGAGAAGAGTTTCGATCTTGCAGTGGCAAAGGCTTCGCTCAGTGGATGATATATTCAAATTAGCAGAATGCAGGAAACTGCAAAACGTGGACTCCAAACAACTAGAATTAAAAAGTGTTTGACAAAAACAGCTCGCAGTCGTGGATCAACTGTAACAATTTTGGATGCAGTGAACTACTCTCACTGGATGTACTGAACTACTTCCGCTAATATTTAAAAACAACGTTCACTACTATCGTTTGAGGAGCTCTTCAGACGTTGATTGCTTCCAGTTATTATTTATGCTTTATTGGTATTAGCGTTTACACATACGTAGTCAGAAGGGCAAGATCGGAACTTTTAAAAGCATGAACCCAATAAGCTTCATTAATTAAATCTCTGTCATCTGGAGCTTACTGCTGAAAGCGGTTGTCGCAACAACAATTTAAAAATACGTTCGATATTCGGCAAGGTGCCGGCAGAACAGGACGATCAACAACAACTGGTGACACCGACGTACGCTAAAAGCTGCATCGGCCGGGAATCAAACCCGGGCCTCACGCGTGGCAGGAGAAACTTCTACCACTGAACCACCGATGCATATGAGAGTGTCAACCGTAGTAGCATTAAACTAAGGCTGTACTATATCGATGCTGAATAAAACAGCGCAACACTAGAGAAGAGTTTCGATCTTGCAGTGGCAAAGGCTTCGCTCAGTGGATGATATATTCGAATTAGCAGAATCCAGGAAACTGCAAAACGTGGACTCCAAACAACTAGAATTAAAAAGTGTTTGACAAAAATTGCTCGCAGTCGTGGATCAACTGTAACAATTTTGGATGCAGTGAACTACTCTCACTGGATGTACTGAACTACTTCCGCTAATATTTAAAATGAGCGTTCACTTCTATCGTTTGAGGAGCTCTTCAGACGTTGATTGCTTCCAGTTATTATTTATGCTTTATTGGTATTGGAGTTTACACATACGTAGTCAGAAGGGCAAGATCGCAACTTTTAAAAGCATGAACCCAATAAGCTTCATTAATTAAATCTCTGTCATCTGGAGCTTACTGCTGAAAGCGGTTGTCGCAACAACAATTTAAAAATACGTTCGATATTCGGCAAGGTGCCGGCAGAACAGGACGATCAACAACAACTGGTGACACCGACGTACGCTAAAAGCTGCATCGGCCGGGAATCAAACCCGGGCCTCCCGCGTGGCAGGCGAAACTTCTACCACTGAACCACCGATGCGTATGAGAGTGTCAACCGTAGTAGCATTAAACTAAGGCTGTACTATATCGATGCTGAATAAGACAGCGCAACACTAGAGAAGAGTTTCGATATTGCAGTGGCAAAGGCTTCGCTCAGTGGATGATACATTCGAATTAGCAGAATGCAGGAAACTGCAAAACGTGGACACCAAACAACTAGAATTAAAAAGTGTTTGACAAAAACAGCTCGCAGTCGTGGATCAACTGTAACAATTTTGGATGCAGTGAACTACTCTCACTGGATGTACTGAACTACTTCCGCTAATATTTAAAACGAGCGTTCACTTCTATCGTTTGAGGAGCTCTTCAGACGTTGATTGCTTCCAGTTATTATTTATGCTTTATCGGTATTATCGTTTACACATGCGTAGTCAGAGGGGCAAGATTCGAACTTTTAAAAGCATGAACCCAATAAGCTTCATTAATTAAATCTCTGTCATCTGGAGCTTTCTGCTGAAAGCCGTTGTCGCAACAACAACCTAAAAATACGTTCGATATTCGGTAAAGTTCCGGCAGAACAGGACGATCAACAACAACTGGTGACACCGACGCACGCCAAAAGCTGCATCGGCCGGGAATCGAACCCGGGCCTCCCGCGTGGCAGGCGAGCATTCTACCACTGAACCACCGATGCATATGAGAGTGTCAACCGTAGTAGCATTAAACTAATCAATGTACTATATCGATGCTGAATAAGACAGCGCAACACTAGAGAAGAGTTTCGATATTGCAGTGGCAAAGGCTTCGCTCAGTGGATGATACATTCGAATTAGCAGAATGCAGGAAACTGCAAAACGTGGACACCAAACAACTAGAATTAAAAAGTGTTTGACAAAAACAGCTCGCAGTCGTGGATCAACTGTAACAATTTTGGATGCAGTGAACTACTCTCACTGGATGTACTGAACTACTTCCGCTAATATATAAAAAGAACGTTCACTACTATCGTTTGAGGAGCTCTTCAGACGTTGATTGCTTCCAGTTATTATTTATGCTTTATTGGTATTAGCGTTTACACATACGTAGTCAGAAGGGCAAGATCGCAACTTTTAAAAGCATGCACCCAATAAGCTTCATTAATTAAATCTCTGTCATCTGGAGCTTACTGCTGAAAGCGGTTGTCGCAACAACAACCTAAAAATACGTTCGATATTCGGTAATGTTCCGGCAGAACAGGATGATCAACAACAACTGGTGACACCGACGTACGCTAAAAGCTGCATCGGCCGGGAATCAAACCACTGAACGAGACTTCTACCACTGAACCACCGATGCATATGAGAGTGTCAACCGCAGTAGCATTAAACTAAGGCTGTACTATATCGATGCTGAATAAGACAGCGCAACACTAGAGAAGAGTTTCGATATTGCAGTGGCAAAGGCTTCGCTCAGTGGATGATATATTCGAATTAGCAGAATGCAGGAAACTGCAAAACGTGGACCCCAAACAACTAGAATTAAAAAGTGTTTGACAAAAACAGCTCGCAGTCGTGGATCAACTGTAACAATTTTGGATGCAGTGAACTACTCTCACTGGATGTACTGAACTACTTCCTTTAATATTTAAAAAGAACGTTCACTACTATCGTTTGAGGAGCTCTACAGACGTTGATTGCTTCCAGTTATTATTTATGCTTTATTGGTATTAGCGTTTACACATGCGTAGTCAGAGGGGCAAGATTCGAACTTTTAAAAGCATGAACCCAATAAGCTTCATTAAGCATCGGCCGGGAATCAAACCCGGGTCTCCCGCGTGGCAGGCGAGACTTCTACCACTGAACCACCGATGCATATGAGAGTGTCAACCGTAGTAGCATTAAACTAAGGCTGTACTATATCGATGCTGAATAAGACAGCGCAACACTAGAGAAGAGTTTCGATATTGCAGTGGCAAAGGCTTCGCTCAGTGGATGATATATTCAAATTAGCAGAATGCAGGAAACTGCAAAACGTGGACTCCAAACAACTAGAATTAAAAAGTGTTTGACAAAAACAGCTCGCAGTCGTGGATCAACTGTAACAATTTTGGATGCAGTGAACTACTCTCACTGGATGTACTGAACTACTTCCTTTAATATTTAAAAAGAACGTTCACTACTATCGCTTGAGGAGCTCTACAGACGTTGATTGCTTCCAGTTATTATTTATGCTTTATTGGTATTAGCGTTTACACATGCGTAGTCAGAGGGGCAAGATTCGAACTTTTAAAAGCACGAACCCAATAAGCTTCATTAGTTAAATCTCTGTCATCTGGAGCTTTCTGCTGAAAGCGGTTGTCGCAACAACAACCTAAAAATACGTTCGATATTCGGTAATGTTCCGGCAGAACAGGACGATCAACAACAACTGGTGACACCGACGTACGCTAAAAGCTGCATCGGCCGGGAATCAAACCACTGAACGAGACTTCTACCACTGAACCACCGATGCATATGAGAGTGTCAACCGCAGTAGCATTGAACTAAGGCTGTACTATATCGATGCTGAATAAGACAGCGCAACACTGGAAAAGAGTTTCGATATTGCAGTGGCAAAGGCTTCGCTCAGTGGATGATATATTCGAATTAGCAGAATGCAGGAAACTGCAAAACGTGGACTCCTAACAACTAGAATTAAAAAGTGTTTGACAAAAACAGCTCGCAGTCGTGGATCAACTGTAACAATTTTGGATGCAGTGAACTACTCTCACTGGATGTACTGAACTACTTCCGCTAATATTTAAAAAGAGCGTTCACTACTATCGTTTGAGGAGCTGTTCAGACGTTGATTGCTTCCAGTTATTATTTATGCTTTATTAGTATTAGCGTTTACACATACGTAGTCAGAAGGGCAAGATCCGAACTTTTAAAAGCGTGAACCCAATAAGCTTCATTAATTAAATCTCTGTCATCTGGAGCTTTCTGCTGAAAGCGGTTGTCGCAACAACAGCTTAGAAATACGTTCGATATTCGGTAAAGTGCCGGCAGTACAGGAAGATCAACAACAACTGGTGACACCGACGTACGCTTAAAGGCTGCAACGGCCGGGAATCAAACCCGGGGCCCCCGCGTGGCAGGCGAGACTTCTACCACTGAACCACCAATGCATACGAGAGTGTCAACCGTAGTAGCATTGAACTAAGGCTGTACTATATCGATGCTGAATAAGACAGCGCAACACTAGAGAAGAGTTTCGATATTGCTGTGGCAACGGCTTCGCTCAGTGGATGATATATTTGAATTAGCAGAATGCAGAAAACTGCAAAACGTGGACCCCAAACAACTAGAATTAAAAAGTGTTTGACAAAAACAGCTCGCAGTCGTGGATCAACTGTAACAATTTTGGATGCAGTGAACTACTCTCACTGGATGTACTGAACTACTTCCGCTAATATTTAAAAAGAGCGTTCACTACTATCGTTTGAGGAGCTGTTCAGACGTTGATTGCTTCCAGTTATTATTTATGCTTTATTAGTATTAGCGTTTACACATACGTAGTCAGAAGGGCAAGATCCGAACTTTTAAAAGCGTGAACCCAAGAAGCTTCATTACTTAAATCTCTGTCATCTGGAGCTTTCTGCTGAAAGCGGTTGTCGCAACAACAGCTTAGAAATACGTTCGATATTCGGTAAAGTGCCGGCAGAACAGGACGATCAACAACAACTGGTGACACCGACGTACGCTTAAAGGCTGCAACGGCCGGGAATCAAACCCGGGGCCCCCGCGTGGCAGGCGAGACTTCTACCACTGAACCACCAATGCATACGAGAGTGTCAACCGTAGTAGCATTGAACTAAGGCTGTACTATATCGATGCTGAATAAGACAGCGCAACACTAGAGAAGAGTTTCGATATTGCTGTGGCAACGGCTTCGCTCAGTGGATTATATATTCGAATTAGCAGAATGCAGGAAACTGCAAAACGTGGACTCCAAACAACTAGAATTAAAATGTGTTTGACAAAAATAGCTCGCAGTCGTATAACAACTGTAACAATTTTGGATGCAGTGAACTACTCTCACTGGATGTACTGAACTACTTCCGCTAATATTTAAAAAGAGCGTTCACTACTATCGTTTGAGGAGCTGTTCAGACGTTGATTGCTTCCAGTTATTATTTATGCTTTATTAGTATTAGCGTTTACACATACGTAGTCAGAAGGGCAAGATCCGAACTTTTAAAAGCGTGAACCCAATAAGCTTCATTAATTAAATCTCTGTCATCTGGAGCTTTCTGCTGAAAGCGGTTGTCGCAACAACAGCTTAGAAATACGTTCGATATTCGGTAAAGTGCCGGCAGTACAGGAAGATCAACAACAACTGGTGACACCGACGTACGCTTAAAGGCTGCAACGGCCGGGAATCAAACCCGGGGCCCCCGCGTGGCAGGCGAGACTTCAAGCACTGAACCACGGATGCATATGAGGTTGTCAACCGTAGTAGCATTAAACTAAGGCTGTACTGCATCGATGCTGAATAAGACAGCGCAACACTAGAGAAGAGTTTCGATATTGCTGTGGCAACGGCTTCGCTCAGTGGATTATATATTCGAATTAGCAGAATGCAGGAAACTGCAAAACGTGGACTCCAAACAACTAGAATTAAAATGTGTTTGACAAAAATAGTTCGCAGTCGTGGAACAACTGCTACAATTTTGGATGCAGTTGTGAAGTTTGACTATACTGATCTTAGTAAAATATCGTTGCTGTCTGACTTTTACTCTCTAAGATAAGACTAAACTACAGGTAACAACTGTGGTGTGTGACGCTGGAGAATTGTTCGGTCCTGACCAACTGAGAGGCGACGAAATAATTACAACGGTTTATTTAATTTCAACAAGAACTTGATGACAAAATTAGAATGAAACATTAATTTCAAACACCAAATTATGAACTTGACAAAATACTAAACTAAACACAAAAACGCCCGGCAAAAGCCGGCAGAGCGACAAGAGCGAGAAACTTGACCAACACCCAACTCGATTAACCCCAAAATTCGAACCCAAAGATTGCTACCCAACCACTCACTATAGAACTTACACCCACACTGTTCCCAACCAAAACCAATATGGAGGACTACAATTATTAGCTATCCGGACCTACGAATTTAGACAAGAGTAAAGCAAAATGATTGAACGTTTGTCAAATGAAATGTCATTTTCACTTAGGCTTAGCAACTCATGAATAATTTATATCTTTCCTGCCGGTGCTAACTTCACATAATACCCCCTCTTTTGGCCCCGGGCGGCCTCGGACGGGTCCACTCAGTTAGACAACTTGATAAAAAGGATGTTACTCACAGGTACCTTAGGTACTAGTAAAGGTAAAACTTTGGTGAAAATTACGTAAAGATAAAAGTAAACAACTGCGGTGAACATACACCATACCACGGTTGAGCACACAACTTTTTAACATGCTAACCGGCCGACGGTAAAACTACTCGAAACTGAATCGAGACATTTTTGACAAACTACTACAAAAACTTACTTACCTACTCAAAACCTACGTAAAATTTTAAATTCCCGCCCGAGTACACCCAGGTACCAAAAGAGTAGGGAGCACCGACAGGAAACAACAGCAGAAATGAGAACAAAAACCCAATATTGTGAATATATATGTGACAAGAGAAATTATTATGCATAGAAGTATTAAACAAAGGCAGTATAGGCAAGAAATCAAAAAATTGTACATGTAATTAGCAGCCAAGATGGAATGAAGTAGCAAAAACAATGCCAAACAAAATACTAGATTAGTGAAACAAAGAAAGAAAAAATAGTGTCATCAAGAAATTGTAGTATTCGAGGAAAGAGCGAAGAAAATTTGAAATACGAAAGGAAGCATAAACCGTGTAACCATATTTAGTAGAAAAACAAACAGAAAAGAGATAGTGAAAAACTAACTATACCGACACCGACAGTTACAACGGATATACCGAGGTGGCGAGCGCCCTGACGAAAAAGAACAGAAAATGTCGTCAATTGAACCCCAATTTTAAAATTTGATCCCTGCGGCTCCCTCCCAACAATCACAACCATTATACTAGAACCCGAAAGAAATACCAATCACCAAAACACAGATTAAACAACAGCAAAAAATCACACAAGATTTGGGTGGGGGGACAGTGTCACAGGTGTGCAGAAGATGGGACACGTGCGGTTTACTCCCCAGCACCGCAGACGATGCAATTCCAGACCGTAGACTGTCACTGAGCCACGAGCCCGTCCAGCCGGACCCTACCAGAGCAAACCGTACCAGGCCTCGAAGGGTCTCCTGTCAAAGTTCACCAAGTCCAACCCAACCAAACCAGGACCAAAGTCAAACGGGACTGGGACCAGGCACGAATTAATGGCCAAACAAGCCGTGCACCGCCTGGCCCAGCATCCCCATGGCGGCAGGTAGACCGGAAAAAGTTCACAAAGGCCAATAGGCCACCAGGCAAAGGCAAAAGGCCCCCAAGCCTTCCCAAAGGCCGGAAACCAGCGACCAAGCCTGACCAAAAGCCGACAAGATGGCAGACGGAAGCAGGCAAAATGAGCCTGCCCCACGGCAAAATAGGCAGGAGAGCCACCAGCGCCAAACCGACCATGGCACCAGTCACCAAAGGCAACCAAAGGACGCAAAGCGCCTCCACAGTCCAGAAGGCCAAACCAGGGAGACCAGTAAGCAAGGCTCCCCAAAGATGGAACTGGTGAGCAGTAGAGACATGCCCACCGACGCAGAAAAATGGCCGGACAGCCGCAGGCAAGGCACTGGGCCGACCACCAACCCAGATGGAACCAAAGCAAAGGGCGCAAAACGCCCCAAAAAGTCCAAAGGGGCGGCCAACCGCGGCCACCACCACATGGGACCAAACCAAATGGCCACCACACAAAAGCATTGTGCGGCCCAAAGTCAAAGCCGACGGCCAACCAGGCCGAAACAATCCCCGGCCGTCCAGTCAAACAACCCAAAGACCAGGCCATGGTCAGAGCAGACAGTTCAAGAGGCCTGGCAGAAGGAGAACCCAGTAGGGACCCAGCACCAGCAACTACCGACCAGTCACGGCGGTACCCGACCGCGCCAGAACCAGCGCCGAAGCAAGTGGCCGGAAAATCCAACCGAATCCAGCTGACACTTTTCCTGGGGAGCACACCCGGCACTGAGGATGGGGGGTCGGCACCGGCATAGCAGACAAAAGATTAGCTAAAACACACAAAAACAAAAATTAAGGCAATCAAATAAAGCACAGAAGAATCATGATTAGAAAATGGCAAAATTAAACAAAACAACATATGGACGATACAAAGTTACAGCCCCACCTATGACTTTAGTAGCTCCAGAGCCAATGGGAGAATCGCAGCCCCGGTCTGCGGAGGAGAAACCCCATAGGCCTGTGCTTATGAAAGAGAATCTCAAGGCTAAACTAACTGAAACGGAATCAAAAAATAAAAAGAATGTTAAGGAGCGTGCGGCCCACCTCACCCGGTATGCGGAGACCGGAGCGGCCCGCAACTTAACACTCCAGAAGAGAGTGTGGAAAAATGTAGGAGCACCAAAAGTTAAAAGTTGTAAAAAGGTTAAAAAGAAAAAGTCCAATCTGCTGTGTGGAATTTAGAAAAAACAACGAAAGTCAGAAATTAAAATTTATTCCAGTAAGAAGGTGAAAACTCAAACAAAGTATAATCAAGAAAGTTAACTTTAAAGTATCAGGGAGAAATATTTATACGTACTAGAATCAAGGAAAAGAAGAAAAAGTTTGAAATCGTTTACGAAACTCAAGAAATCCAAAGAACAAAATACTCAGATGAACAGAAGTTTATGAATTAAATCGTAAAAACAGAGAAAAGCACGAAATTTATCAAGGAAATCATCTAAAAGAGTCAAAAGTAGAACGACATGCGTCAAAAATCAAGTAGAATAACCCACACAGCAGATAAAAGTTAAATGTAAAAATAGTAAAAAGAAAAGAAAACGGAAGAACCCCCCACCCCCCATGGTAAAACAGTAAAGATGAAAGAAAAAGATAAAAAGGACTTTTAAGCACCGATTTTTAGCACCAACCCGTAAATAAAGGGGCAAAAATATACACACAAACTGCATGAGAACTTAGGGCGGGACGATCCGACCGATCGCCGCCCGGTGGGCCCGCTGCCGCTCATTCCAAAGTTCTTCCATTTCACGATTTAAATTTGGAAACAGCTCAGCGCGCAAGATCATCATAACTTTTCCCAACCAATTGCGATTTTGCTGTTTATGCACGCGAATAACTTCACTAGTGATCTGGTTTGGGGACAAATTGTCAATCTGCTTTTTAGACAAACCAATTCCCCAATACGGGTCACTGGTAGCTTCAACCAGCAGTCGGCAGCCAGAATCGCGCAAAAAATCAACAAAATCTGGGCAAGATTTGGCCTTAGCACGCAAAACTTCCAACATAACAAACGCGCGAACATGCATCTCTTTACCTTGCCACAATTTGCGAATAACTGAATCAGGTGGCAACCAACCCATAATTTGTTCAGCAGCGAATTTGGAATAAAACGGATTCAAATATTGCGCGCAAGCTTCAGCAGGGGCATGCCAGCAAGCAAAGAAGAAAAGTTTTCGAAATTGGTAAGCTTGCTCAGCTGTCTGAAAGTACAAACCCCACAATTCAACCCACCCGTTTGCACCCGGAACCTTTTTCGGTTCAAGACGAAACATATTAGACGCCGGGTCAAAAGCACCTTGAAAACGAGCAATCGGATGAAAATAAGGAAAATTAGACGCGCGCATCAAAACATGTCCCAAACACTCATCAGTGACCTCCTTGGCCACCTGAACCATTTTCTTAGATCTTTCAGCCCAAACCCTAAGCAAATCTGCCGACTGCTGGAAACGCGAAACAGATGGATAAATATTCAAAAATGGAAAAAATCGCGAAACAAGATCAGCTAACGCCGCAACTTTATAAGGCGCAAAACCAACAACTTGAAAAGACTCAAAAAGAATTTGATCATCGCGCAAAATAGCTGGAAATTTGATGGAAAGTTTCCAATATTCAGGTTCTTCCAACTGAATACGATAAGAAGGATGGGACACAGGCTCCAATTTATCCCATGTAATAACAGGACTTGCGTCAGATAAAAGAGTTCGTATAATGCCAAAATAATTTTCCATCGCAAAATCAGTCAGTGCAAATGGAGCATGTTTCAAATTTTTCAAATAGTGATCCCAATATTTGAAGGAACTAACAAAATAAGGATTCAAAAGCAAGGGATCCAATTTTGAAGAAAAATCAGGCAAGGTCACAACCTGCCACTCAAATTCCGAGTAAACCCGCAAAGGAACTGCCCTTCGGTCATTCAAAATGGCTGACCACACTGCCTGATGGTAATGTGGGTCAATTTCCTGTGGACCCTCGTACTTAGGAGCCCCTAAAAGGGCACCATCATCAGTAGTTAGGGCCAATGACGGAGGCTTCATAGACCTGATCTCCCTGTCCAAAGAAAACCCACTACGGTGTGTAATGTGTGGCGGTGGATCAGCATGAAAACGTGGAACCGCTTTTTCAACCAAATAACGCGCAGAATACTTGTACAAAACTTGCTTCGAATTTGCAGGATGGTCCCAAGGGGCCGCCGAACATTCAAACTGCTGATTTAAACTCGCAAAAGACAAAAAATGTTCGTCAGGCCACCGAATCGTATGAGACGGAGGCAAAGTTGCAGGGTCCCTCAATGAAAAAGTCCGTGAAGGAATGTCCAAATTCAGTGGAGACAGATGTTCATCTTTGTGCTGTGGAAAAACGCGTTTAGCATACCTAGGATCAGTCGAAAGAGGTTGCGAGGCCTCCTGAGCCTCCGCAGAGCCGGAAGTCCCAGGTTGTCCAGAAATGGACGAGGCCTCGTCCGAGCTAAAACGTACCGTAGTACGTGAAGCCGGGACTGAAGAAGAACGAGAAGGGCGATTTGCACCCGGGGTAGGAGCAAACATAGGGTCGGGAGTCAATCCCAAACCTGCAGATGGCGTGCCGGCAGGCGGGACGCCCCCTTGCTCCGGAAAGATAGAACCTGGAAAAATAATTTGCAAAAGTTGAGTCAAAGAAAAATCAGCACGTGACATCAAAACATAAATAACTTCAATAGCGTCCCATGGAGCTGGATGACCAATCCAGACTGACAAAAGTTCTTTAGAAAAACCCAAAGAAGCGAGCACCGCAAATTGAAGGTCTGTAGAAATTGGAGGCATGCGGTGCCAAAATGCATCAGAAAAAGAAGTTCGCGCAGCAACGGGTAATGAGCCCAGGCCTGGAGTACGAAAATTTAACTGTGGCATATACCACTCAACTTGTGACTGAGCCGCCTGGTGTAGACTCGGCTGATTTTGCACGTTCCAGATAGGGACTGTAGGGGAGGGGGAGGGAGAGGTAGGTGCGGACCGGGAGGCAGGACGGGGAAGGGACATACGCAGAGGACAACTCATACGCGGCTGAAAAGTGGGTACAGGCGCCGACTGATTTCGTAAAAACTGAAAAGATTCACTAAAGGTAGGAGGGCGCATCACCCCTGTTTGAGTAGAGACCACCTCTAAAGAAGTAGACACAGGTAAATTTAAACGTGGCGGAGCCGGCCAAGCTCCAAGTGGAGCTGGAACCGGCTGAGGCGATGGCTCGACAGCCATTTGCCCCGCCAGAGAAAGAGAATCAGACACTAAATTTGCAGGTAGCAAAACTGAAGCGTAACGCGGGGGCCCTTGTTCGGCCTGCACCGGCAGAACCAACTGAACACAGGGCTGATCCAAATTTACCAATGAAAGAGAAGAATTTTCATTTGAGTGAAACACTACGTCACCCAAGGTAGCTGTCGAAACACTAGTAACCGGTGGAAAAAGTTGATCTATAATTTCTTCCTGAGAAAGAGAGGTGGGAGGGGGAGGGGCAGGAGGGGCCGAGGAGTCCTCGGTCTCCATAGGGATAGCGACGGAAGGGGCCGGGGAAGGGATGGGGGTGGGGGGAATGATGTTAACCGAGGGCAGGGAAGAAAAAGAGGACATTTGCATAGAAAAAGGCTCAGTAAGTGGCTGAAAATTATCGGGGCCTGGACCCGGAGTGCTGCAGGCAGCACCTTCCTCGCCGACAACCGCAGCCGGCTCAGGTGGCGCCGGAGGCAAATCCCGCTCAATGCGGGACGGAGTCTCCGCACCAGAAGAGCCGACCTGCGATGGCTGAGCCAGCGACGAAGAAGGGCCTACGAACACCGCCGAATCAGAAGGGGACTGATTTTCTTCTGCATAAACAACATGGAAAGCCGCTGCCGGCTGATTTGACTGCTCAGAAAGAGGGGAGCGGTTAACAGAGGGGATAAGGGGACGGAGCGGAGTGGAAGGGAGGGACGAGTCCCCAGCTGGAACTTCCTCCTGAGACGGTGGACGAGAAGACGGTTCCCATTTTGGAGGAGGCGTTTCCGGTCTGGGCTCATTTTCCTCATCTGAAGAATTTGAAGAGACATCCAGAATTTCGGAGGGAAGTCCCTCTGGCACCTCATGCTGCTCAGCAGCTTTTTCATCCAATTTGCGCTGCTCGCGCTCCTTATCCGGTTTCGGAGCTTTTGGCGTAAACGTGTATTCCGGTTCCTCACCGGCCAACTCAATTTGTTGTGCACTCGGCACCAAAACAGGATTTGGACGGTCCCCCACAGAAGTGAACAACTCATCATTCAACTTATCTGGATCTGGCAAAATTTCCAAAGGCGGCGATTTTGACACAATTTTGACATCAACCAATTTTTGAGAATGACGCTTATCGCCATCAATATGCGCAATCAAAAATTTTGACAAAGGTTGAAAATCAGGTTCATTCATAATATGCGGAAGCGCTGAACTTTCAAGGCGTTCCAAAGTTTCACGCTGCGAAACTTGACTCAAAGTTTTCGTGCGCTGCAGCAATTGAAAATGTTCCATAGCGAAAGATGGACACGAAAGTAGCAAGCGCTGGACAACCAAAACTAGGTCGACCGCATCTTTGATCGCGTACGCAATTTCAGAAGGTTTCAAAAAAGACATAAATCCATGCGCCGAAACATCTTTGCACAAGCGCCCCGGATATTTCAAAACATGCTGCTGAAGCCACCCCATGGAGAGGTTCTCATGCAGTTTAGGAGGGGGAAGACAGCGCTGATTGTTCTCGTCAAACCAAATATGCGGGCCCCGCATTGGATGTTCAGGGTCATTCTCGGGCGGGAGACCCTTCAGGGCCATTCGGCGATACGTAAAACGGTAGAAATGATTTATGTCAACTAACGAATTTCTAGCATCAATGCCAAGGTTGCCCAAAATTCGACGCGCATCAGACAAAGCGCCAACTGCCAAAACCGGAAATGGAGTGTTATACAGCAGCGGCTGTAGGGCGTAGCGAATCAATTTCCACGACGGCACTTGAAGATAGAGAACGTGGACCATCACAACAGTGATTCTCAAGCCGGATTCGAACCGGGACTCAATGGTCGGATTCAAAGGATCAACAGCTTCACGAAAAGCTGTGATATCTCTTGGAACGGCAAACTGCAAAGTCGTCGCCGACTGACCCGTGGGGATATCCAGCCATTGCTGAGAATGACCCTCAACATCCAAGACGAGAAAACCCGCCTCACTAGCCCAAAAGAACAAATTTTTAACCTCCCCAAAGAGGTCTGCAATATCCGTTATAATTTGCGTTGCTGCCCGCAACTTTTCAGGTAGAAACGTAGACTGATGAATTGTATTCAGCCAGTCCTCCCGCCAGCGTCTGTCGGCAGCTGAAGCAAAATCAATCTTGGGATGAGGTTTGTCTGCGAAAACAAGACTCAAATCCTCTAAGGATATGGGAGGCAGCGGTTCTGTGTTAGATTTCCGCTGTTCTGACCGTTCCCGTTTCCGAGAGCGGCGCGAAGTCGCTGACTTTTGCAAACGTTTCGCTTTCTGAGATTTCTTAGAAGGAGAAGGATCAGAAACAGCTTCAACGTCTACTAGAACATCTTCGGATGTATCTTTTTCTGAGGGTTGATAACTCGCATCCGACTCCGAAGTACGAGACTTTTTCGTGCGCTGAGAGCGGCGCAGAGGGATCTGAGAACTAGGGGGGGCGCCCACTTCTGAAAGCTTTTTCCAGTCACGGGTCGCCCCTTTTTCCTGTAAAGTTTCTGCCAAAGACTGTTCGGGACTCGACTCCCGTTCTGATGGTACCGATTTGTCTTGATGTCTGCGTTTGCGAACCATTTTTCCGGGCCAACAGACGCTGTGGTAGACTACCTGACCCTACACTGTAAAATAATCAAGAAAATACCACCTGATCGATTTCCTGAACTGGTCCAAAAACAAACCAAATTGTGGACCAGCACCTCAAGAGGCCTCCTGACCACTGGATCCAACAGAAGCCAAAACCAAACAAATGACCAAACCGATTCTGAAACAAAAATAAATATAGTGCATTACATAAAAGTGAAAGAAAAACCCAAATTCGAAGCGAAGAAATTGGAAATTTATAGAGAGATTAGATTCAGAGAAAAAGAAACCAAGACACGAGGAACACGTCAACGAACCAGGAGTTCAAGGGTACCCAAGGTACATATTCAAAAAGTGTTTGAAAAATTCAGTACATCAAATTAAAAGGTACGTATTATACAATTTAATAAGGTTCAACGATATGAATTTAAAAGAACAAAGAAAGCCACAGAACTTATGAAATTTGATCTAAGAAAGAATACGCATATACGTATACAAGAAAATCTACGAAAATCTATGAAAAGAAATTTTATTTACCCAAAATAATAGAAACCAGGTTGGTGCCACACAATAGTACACACAAAAATATAAGCGCCTAAAATAGTAAGAACAAAACAAGGTTAAAAGCTAAAACAAAGAAAAGGATGAGATCACTCTAGAACAAAAAGCTATAAATGGACAAAAGACATAGGTGAGGCATACAAACAAAATACAAGAATACAAATGATACAATACAAAACTAGGTAAGGAACGGCTTGAGACGATTTACATGAATTTTCTCAGTAGGGGGATCCGTTTTGGTAGTAGACTGAATTTCAACATTTGGAGGCGCAAGAACTTTGACCACCCGAAACGGTCCCTCGAAGACTGGCAAGTATTTGCGGCTTGCCCCCTTTGGAATATTCGCCTTTGCAATATCTTTCCATACTAGCATGCCTTCTTTGTAATCAACTTTCTTAACATTCGCATCATAATCATCTTTACGCTTCTTCAAAATTTTTTCCATATGCTCTTTCAATAAATCGCGAGAAAAACGTAAACGTTTACGCAGATCTTGTACGTAGGACGAGTTGAAAGGTCTAGTTGTTGGATCCGGCATTTTCAAAAAGTTTTCAGAAAACAAACGAGGATCACGTCCATGTAAAAGATAGTATGGAGACTCTCCGGTAGAGGCATGTGGGGCTGCCCGGTATACGAACAGCACCCAAGGGAGAAGGGTGTCCCACTCCCGCTCAAAAGCCAACATACATTTGCGTAACATGCCTTTGAGAGTACCATTGAGACGTTCACAAGCACCATTCGACTGTGGGTGGTATGCAGTGGTACGTACTTTTCGTGTTCCCATAAGTTTACAAAGCTCATCCATAAGAGTAGAACAAAAGGGGGTGCCCCGATCTGTCAGAATTTCACGAGGGGCCCCATGAACGGCAATAATTTGCTCTGCCAAAAGTTTTGCAATAGTGTTGGTCTGCTCATTAGCCATAGCGAAGGCCCACCCCCAACGCGTCAGAAAATCAACCATCACTAAAACTTTACAGTGACCCGCTGAAGTGGTAGGAGCATGCATGACATCCATGCTGATCCTTTCGAATGGTGCCTCTACCGGAGTGAAAAATTTCATGTATGCCTGAGGCTTGCGAGGACCAGGGTTGCAAGCCGCACATACCTGGCAGCATTCGAGGAACCGCGTCACATCACGAGACATAGTTTCCCAGTAGTATCTAGCGGCTATTATACCCATCATTTTAGCTCTCCCAACATGACAACCCCCCAAAAAATCATTATGACATTCTTTAAGAATATATTGACGACAATCATTAGGGACCACAATGAGGCGGATAGCATCAGGTAAGGGGACTCCCTTTTTATCAGTTTGAAAACGGTATAGCATGTCATTTTCGTAAACAAATTTTGAAGCAGAACTACGTACGTACGAGGCCAGCTGTAAATCTTTCGGAAGTTTATCATTTTGCAAAAATTCGATCATAGCAGAAGTAAACGGGTCGGCCTTAAGGGCCTCAGCCCAAATTTCCCTTGCCGCGAGCATCGGCACGGGGTGACCCGGACCATCATCAGGACCTTCGTCATCTAACAGTGCAAAAAGATATTCTGGAATTTTCGGATATTCAGCAAAAACCCCGGCAATGGCAGGCGGATTGCGAGACAATGCATCCGCTGCCCCGTTGACTGAACCAGGTTTTTGAATAACGCGAAAACGAAATTGTTCTATGAAAGCACGCCAACGGGCCACCCTCCCTTCAGCCGTCTTAGGTTTTGCGGCATCACCCAGGATGTATTCCAGGGCCTGATGGTCCGTGATCACATCAAATTTATGTAAAATCAAGTAATGTTGGAAATATGAAATTCCAAAAAAGATAGCAAGAGCCTCCAATTCAGTAACAGTGTAATTCTTTTCAGATGCATGGAGGGCTCTGGCCGCGTACGCAACTGGATGGAATTTTTCCTTTTCGTCTGCCTGTTGTAAAATAGCAGCTATACCCTGATAACTAGCGTCAGTAACAAGAGTAAAAGGTTTCGTAAAATTTGGATAAATCAAAACGGGTGCTGTAATTAATTTTTCCTTCAAAGTCTCAAAAGCAACTTGACAAGCAGAATCCCAAACAAATTCAGCACCTTTTTTCAGAAGACGAGTCAAAGGATTAGCAATTTTGGCAAAATGAGGAACAAAACGACGATAATAGCCCGCTAAACCCAAAAAACTTTGAATATCTTTGACAGATTGAGGCACGGGAAATTGACGAACCACCCGAATTTTGTCAGGATCGGTAGCAATGCCAAATTCTGAAAGAATATGACCCAAAAAGGCCATCTGTTTACGTGCAAATTCGCATTTTGACAATTTTAGCAAAACATGCTCTTTTGCACAACGCTGGAAAATGTCCAATAGACGCTGCAGGTGGTGATTCTGAGTTGGACTAGTAACTAGAATGTCATCAATATAGACAATAAACCCTTCCATGATACGATCAATTATCCGCTGGAAGGTACTAGGGGCATTACACAACCCAAACGGCATAACTTTGAATTCATACAAACCAGAATGAGTAATAAAAGCCGTTTTTTCCCGATCAGCAGGGTAAACCGGAATTTGATGGAACCCAGAAGCTAAATCCAATTTCGAGAAAATGCAATGACCCAAAATGAGTTCAAAAAGCCCGTCAATTCGAGGAAGAGGATAACAGTCTTTCTTAGTAACCGAATTTAACTTGCGATAATCAACACAAAGGCGCCAATCCCCATCTTTCTTTGCAACTAGAATAATCGGGGAAGCCCACGGAGACCGAGAGGGCTGTATGAGGCCCTGTTCCAACCAAGCGGATAATTTCTCGTCTATGATTTTCTTCTGTGCCGGGTTAACTTTGTAAGCCCGAGCACGAATAGGCCGTTTTCCTGGCTCAATTTCAATGTAATGATAGTCAATATCGGTTTTTCCAAAACCGCCTGTAGCGTCCCAAATATCAGGAAAATTTAAAATCATGAGTTTTAACCGCCGCTGATTTCGACGGGACAAACAACAATCTTTCAAGCTAATTTTTCCGTTCAAAAGAGCACGTTTTGCTGCATCTGCAAAAAGGGCAGTTGCTACCGATTCAGCTGCAGTCAGAGGATCAACCTCGACCTCTTCTTCAGGAGTACGTACAATATCCCCGTTCTGAGGGATACGTGAAAAGGCCTCATCAAAAGACAAATCAGTAGGATGATATTTTTCTGTGGTCACTCTATACGTACGGGGCTCGAACCCAGGTTCTCCCGGATGGATCTTGCGACGTAAAAATTTTCGGAACTTTTTAGACGGAGCAGGAGGCACCTGGTTGAGGTCCACGCCCTCACCCTGGGGTCCCTGACCAGCAGGGAGCTCAGGGGGAGGCTGAGACTCTGACGCCCAAGACTCTACAATATCGGAAAACGCTACTGGTACCGTTGGCCAAGAATCTTTCGTTTCCTGAGAAAAATCAACCAAATCGTCACCCGAAAACAAACATGACTGCAAAGTTTTTACCTCCCCGTCCAAAATTTTGGGGGTGACCACCCCCTCTTTTAGAGGAGACTGAGGCTCAGGAGGGGCCGTAACCCCCTTGGCACACGAAGTCGCTTCCGGGATGTTTTCAGATTCATCAAAAATTTTGTTCGGATATAGGGGGTCCACCCCCTCTTTTAGTAGGAGGTCCCCTTGAGTAGAATCAACGTCACAATTAAGAACCAACGGATCATCAAAAGGAGAATCAGACGAAAACCCAGTAAACGGAGAACAAATTTGAGGAGGAGGGGTCCCGAGGTCCTCATCAACTATAAACAACATGTCATCAGTATACGTATCGACGTTAACTTGAGCCCTCGTGACTGCCAACGGTACATCTAAGTTAGGGTCTGTGGCGAAATAGTCGTCAGCCGGGCTAATGGACCCCAACACAGTAGCTTTGGACAATTCAACTGGACAGTTTGTGGGATTCGCCACCAAAAAATCAAAAATTGTTTCCCGAGGCACAACAATCCCCCCATAAGGCAAAACACGATTTATATGTACAAAATCATCAAAAGGTTCAAACAAATGGGGAGTCTCGGTCAGTCTTGGGGAGACCCGGGCCTGAGCCCAGACCTCCGAGGAGGGAGGGACCACCACGTCAACTGCCAAAACCACTGCCAAAACTGTAGAATCCCGGGTATTCCATTCAGCTCTCAATTGATCAGGGGTGAGCAAATCGTGGTTCATAGTACCCATATAAACTTTATTCTGCGAAAGGATAATATCCCACGAAAAAGCTTTCATAAAATCAGTACCTAGCAAAATATCCCTGTAAAAATCGGGGGCCACGTGAAAATGCCACCCGAACTGAATTTGACCAACTTTAAAAGGCAAAAATGCTTTCCCTGTTAGTTTCAAATAGTCACTTCCTGGTGTACGTGCTTTGATAGGATCCGGGTAATTAACCACGATTTCTGCGCCCGCCCTGAGGAGACGTTCAAGGCCCCCCGTACTGATAATCGAAATGGACGCTCCCGTATCTACAATCGCAACCAATTTTTGACCGTTGACATCAATCAGAATTGCTGGGGTGTTTTCACCCGCTGCTAGAACAGACTCAAGGTCAATTTCTGGGACATCCCCCGGTTCTGCAAGAGCTGAATGGCCCATTAGGTCAGAAATTTGCACCACACAATGAGGACTTACCTGCGAGGCTGGTGTAGCCTCTGTTTCTGGAGGAAGAACTTCCTCGCCTTGGTCCTCCTGGACCCAATTTGTAGCCTCAGCTGGTGCAGGTTCTTGGACAGGTGGTTCGGACGGGGCAGTATAGGGGGAACCCGGGCCCGCCAAAATGGGAGAGCCCCCCGCACACCACGAGTCCGACGGCTCAGCTTCATTCATCCAAATATTATTTGAATCAAATTTATTTGGCCATAAACGAAGAAAAAGGTCAGTCATATCACCAATGTGCAACCGAATAGCGTCAAAATACTTATTCATGAATTCATGAGTCTGACCATGAATAGCTGCCAATGTAGAAAAATTTCGATGAAGCAACTGAAATTTTTGAGCCACTTGATGTTCTACAGAATCAGCATCAAAAGACAAATTTGCCCCCAAAACCTGTTCCGGGGTTTCTTCCGACTGATTTGTGAGACCTAAACGTTCATAATCGGGCTCAATCTGCAGCATATTAACCGAAAGTTGGTTGACCATTTGATTTACCTGCTGAGCCGTCGGAGGTGGAGCAGTTTGGGGGTTTCTACCCCCTCTTTTAGGCTGGGCCCCGCCCCCTACCGGACCATGAGAAGATGGAACAAAATTTGCGTTCAAACAGGGAGGACCGGAAGCTCTCGCCCCCGCCCCCCGGTAACGCGGCTGACCCGCTTGCAAAGGCACCCGCGGACGCGCCACAGAATCAGGAGCCGCCACGCCTTGTGACTGCCACTGAGACTGCAACAGCGGCCGAGGCTGGCCCTGCGCAGCATGCTGCCACGGAGGCAGATACTGCTGAGGGGCCGCCGCATAACCCGGGGACTGAAGCGCCGGGTCATGCTGTGGATAGTATACCGTCTGAGGAGGCATCTGAGGGTAGGCCCCCACCATATCAACTTGCGCCTGAGTATTTTGATTATTCCTACCTTTATAACCCGGAGGGGCTTTTGAAGGGTCCTTATCCCAACAACGATCCGGATGGTGCCCCCGCTTATTGCAGTGACGGCAAGGAGGAAAACGTTTTTTCTTTTCTTCCTCCATTTCTTTGAGCTTATCCAAAAATTTTGTCTCAAACCAGTCCTTCATTTCCCGCAGCTCCAGCCTAGTCGCAGGAGTCGAATCGAGGGGGGCAGCCCCGTCCCTGGAGGAATTCTGGGCGCCAACATGAAAGACTGGAGCAGCAAAAGCGTGTTGATCTGCGAATCCAGGTTTTGAGATCCGTGATTCCAATTTATCCAGAATACGCAGGATTTCATCCAGTTTGGGCTCACCTTTCCCAAAATTTGATGCCAAAGCCGTAGTATATTCCGAACGAATACCATCAAAAAGTTGTTGGACGCAGTGCCTGTCCCGATCTGCCTGTGATGGCCAAATTTCCAACGCCTGAGATTGCAGCTCCGACACATACTGGCGGACGGTTTCCCCAGGCTGCTGGACTCTTTGGGCGAAACGATGAAATTTTTCTGAAACTGATTGTTGAGGCTTCGGAAACTGGGCGGACATCATACGTATAAATTCGTCTAATGACTCAACAACCTTAGGACCAACCTTCGAAGCAAAAGAGAGAGCCTTACCAGACAGTTTGTTAAACATCAGACGGGCCCACTGGTCTCGAGGGATCCCTTGCACAGTAGCTGCTGAAACAAACTGTGGTAACCAATCTTCAAAATACTCCAAAGTTGGCTCAAAACGAGGAATGTCATGTAAAATTGCCATATACGTACGATAAAGTTGAGCATTATGGCGTCCAACAGAAGCATCTGTAGCGTGCATAGTAGCCGGAGTGGGATGAGGCCTCGACCGAGGACGAGCCCCTACTGAGTGGTCAGTGGCCACCCGACAAACTGCTTGGTCTGGCTGCGTCGAATTTGGAGGCTGTTGGTCCGCCGGTTGTTGGGACAGGGGGGGAGTCTGCTGCGAAGCAGGCTCTGGCGGATTCAAATAATAGCCATAATTCTGCGGCGTCCCTGGCACAGGGTCCGGATACATGGGAGCCAACTGGGGCTGAGACTGTTGAGACTCAAAATACTGCTGCTGATTAGGATCAAAATACAAATTCGGATCATAATAGCCATACTGAGCATAATAATAATAATTTGGATCATAATAACCATAGCCATCAGCCTGAGGGCCGCCCGCCTGATACGGCGGAGTCTGCTGTTGCTGAGGCTGCGGTCCAGGCACTGCGTGAGAAGTAGATCCAGGATTAGACTGACCAGGTCCATTCTGTTGGGGAGGCGGCGTATTTAACTGAGCTGGAGGAGGACCATGAGCCGGAGGAGGGGCCGAAGACTGCGGGATAGTATTTTCTGGCCGCGAATTCTGCTGAGACTGATTGTGAGTAGAAATCATTGTCGTCTGTCCAGTGCCGTATGAATATTGTGACTGTGGAGAGACTGGAGCTCCCCCTCCATTCGACTCCGACTGGACATGGCCGGCCACTGAGAATGAAGGACCGGGCTGAGGTGCAGCAGGGGTCGAACCCCCCGCAAGCCCTCCTGACTCTGGTGGAAGCCCAAGAGACGCACGCCGCTCCGCAACAAGCTGATCTGTCAATCTGTCTACCAACCCCTTATAAAAGTCCGAGATTTTTTCCAAACGTTTAGGATGTCCCCGAGGGAGCTCACGAATTTCCGGGTCCCGCACGACAGCAGCCGCCGCCGCGAAAATTTCCTCCTCTGATGGTAGCACAGTCTGACCCGGGGGAGCTGCCGGACCCCCCGTTTCTTCCGACGGAGACGTAATAACAACACACACCTGTTCCAAACCCGCGGCCGAAGCTGAAGTTTCTCCCTGAATTTCTGGGGTGGGCGTCGGGGGGAGGGGGGGTTGGGAGGAATTTTGGGGGGTTCGCCCCCCATCCTGCACCATCTGACCGGGAGAAAGAATTGGAGGGCCAAAAGTTTTATTCAACATCTGAGAATATGACGGCCGTGGAATTTGCTGAGTACTCGAGGCCGAAGTTTGGGGCTGGGAGGAACCCCCCGCCTGGGTCCACTGGGGGGGTGGACCCCTGCTACTGACCGGGACTTGAGCAATACAACATGGAATATTTTGATTTCGCCCAGAATTTTCCCCCCAAGTTTGCAAGGGAATCGTAGTGGGAATATAGGGGATCCCCCAATTTCGGTAGGGCGCTCCCCCCCGAGTTCCAGGTGGAACCCCGTCTTGAAGGGGCGGATCAGTATATTCCCCAAGTTCACGCGGGTCCCCCCGATCCATAACTGGGGCCTGCTCACAACACCTCTGTCGCAAAACTAAATCGTTATACTCGTCCGGGTAATCTAAATTTTGTAAAAATTCAAAAAACCGTTGAATATCTTGAAGCCGATCTTCTAAAGCACGAAAAAATTTAGGGTCAAGACCGTCACACTCCTCCAACATCTACCACATGACACGGTCGCCACATGTGAAGTTTGACTATACTGATCTTAGTAAAATGCTGTTGACTGACTTTTACTCTCTAAGTTAGAACTCGATTACAGGTGAACAAACGTGGTGTGTGACGCTGGAGCAATGTTCGGACCTGACCAACTAAAAACCAACGGAAAGATTACAACGGTTTATTGTAATTTAAACAAAGACTTGACGACGAAATTAGACAAAACATTAATTTCAACACAAAATTATAAACTTGACAAAATACAAAAACAACACAAAACGCCCGGCAAAAGCCGACTGAGCGACAAAGGCAACCAAACTTGACCTAAACCCAAAACAACTCAACCCAACAAATTCGAACCCAAATTCGAACCCAACCACTTGCTATCAATCTTACACCCACACTAACTTCTCGAACAACCCAATATGGAGGACTACAACAATTAGCTATCCGATCCTACGAATTTAGACAAGAGTAATGCGAAATGATTGAACGTTTGTCAAATGAAATGTCATTTTCACTTAGGCTTAGCAGCTCATGAATAATTTATATCTTTCCTGCCGGTGCTAACTTCACACTCGCAGTCCTGGATCAACTGCAACAATTTTGGATGCAGTGAACTACTCTCACTGGATATACTGAACCACTCCCACTAAAATTTAAACAGAGCGCTCATTTCTATCGTTTTAGGAGCTCTTCAGACGTTGATTGCTTCCAGTTGTTATTTATGCTATATTGGTATTAGCGTTATATACACTTTGCGTAGTCAGAGGAACAAGAGCCGAACTTTTAAAAGCATGAACCCTGTAAGCTTCATTAATTAAATCTCTGTCATCTGGAGCTTTTTGCTGAAAGCGGTTGTCCCAACAACAATCTAAAAATACGTTCGACATTCGGTAAAGTGCCGGCAGAGCAGGACGGTCGACAACGACTGGTGACACCGACCTACGCTAAAAGCTGCATCGGCCGGGAATCGAACCCGGGCCTCCCGCGTGGCAGGCGAGAATTCTACCACTGAACTACCAATGCTTATGAGAGTGTCGACCATGGTAGCATTAAACAAAGGCTGTACTATATCGATGTTGAATTAAGCAGCGCAACACTAGAGAAGAGTTTCGATATTGTAGTGGCAAATTCATCGCTCAGTGGTTGATATATCCGAATTAGCGGGATGCAGGAAACTGCAAAACATGGACTCCAAACAACTAGAACTAAAAAGTGTTTGACAAAAATAGCTCGCAGTCCTGGATCAACTGCAACAATTTTGGATGCAGTGAACTACTCTCACTGGATATACTGAACCACTCCCACTAAAATTTAAACAGAGCGCTCATTTCTATCGTTTTAGGAGCTCTTCAGACGTTGATTGCTTCCAGTTGTTATTTATGCTATATTGGTATTAGCGTTATATACACTTTGCGTAGTCAGAGGAACAAGAGCCGAACTTTTAAAAGCATGAACCCTGTAAGCTTCATTAATTAAATCTCTGTCATCTGGAGCTTTTTGCTGAAAGCGGTTGTCCCAACAACAATCTAAAAATACGTTCGACATTCGGTAAAGTGCCGGCAGAACAGGACGATCGACAACGACTGGTGACACCGACCTACGCTAAAAGCTGCATCGGCCGGGAATCGAACCCGGGCCTCCCGCGTGGCAGGCGAGAATTCTACCACTGAACCACCGATGCCTATGAGAGTGTCAACCATGGTAGCATTAAACTAAGGCTGTACTATATCGATGTTGAATTAAGCAGCGCAACACTAGAGAAGAGTTTCGATATTGTAGTGGCAAATTCATCGCTCAGTGGTTGATATATCCGAATTAGCGGGATGCAGGAAACTGCAAAACATGGACTCCAAACAACTAGAACTAAAAAGTGTTTGACAAAAATAGCTCGCAGTCCTGGATCAACTGCAACAATTTTGGATGCAGTGAACTACTCTCACTGGATATACTGAACCACTCCCACTAAAATTTAAACAGAGCGCTCATTTCTATCGTTTTAGGAGCTCTTCAGACGTTGATTGCTTCCAGTTGTTATTTATGCTATATTGGTATTAGCGTTATATACACTTTGCGTAGTCAGAGGAACAAGAGCCGAACTTTTAAAAGCATGAACCCTGTAAGCTTCATTAATTAAATCTCTGTCATCTGGAGCTTTTTGCTGAAAGCGGTTGTCCCAACAACAATCTAAAAATAGGTTCGACATTCGGTTAAGTGCCGACAGAACAGGACGATCGACAACGACTGGTGACACTGACCTACGCTAAAAGCTGCATCGGCCGGGAATCGAACCCGGGCCTCCCGCGTGGCAGGCGAGAATTCTACCACTGAACCACCGATGCCTATGAGAGTGTCAACCATGGTAGCATTAAACTAAGGCTGTACTATATCGATGTTGAATAAAGCAGCGCAACACTAGAGTAGAGTTTCGATATTGTATTGGCAAAGGCATCGCTCAGTGGTTGATATATCCGAATTAGCGGGATGCAGGAAACTGCAAAACATGGACTCCAAACAACTAGAACTAAAAAGTGTTTGACAAAAATAGCTCGCAGTCCTGGATCAACTGCAACAATTTTGGATGCAGTGAACTACTCTCACTGGATATACTGAATCACTCCCACTAAAATTTAAACAGAGCTCTCATTTCTATCGTTTTAGGAGCTCTTCAGACGTTGGTTGCTTCCAGTTGTTATTTATGCTATATTGGTATTAGCGTTATATACACTTTGCGTAGTCAGAGGAACAAGAGCCGAACTTTTAAAAGCATGAACCCTGTAAGCTTCATTAATTAAATCTCTGTCATCTGGAGCTTTTTGCTGAAAGCGGTTGTCCCAACAACAATCTAAAAATACGTTCGACATTCGGTAAAGTGCCGGCAGAGCAGGACGGTCGACAACGACTGGTGACACCGACCTACGCTAAAAGATGCATCGGCCGGGAATCGAACCCGGGCCTCCCGCGTGGCAGGCGAGAATTCTACCACTGAACCACCGATGCCTATGAGAGTGTCAACCATGGTAGCATTAAACTAAGGCTGTACTATATCGATGTTGAATAAAGCAGCGCAACACTAGAGTAGAGTTTCGATATTGTATTGGCAAAGGCATCGCTCAGTGGTTGATATATCCGAATTAGCGGGATGCAGGAAACTGCAAAACATGGACTCCAAACAACTAGAACTAAAAAGTGTTTGACAAAAATAGCTCGCAGTCCTGGATCAACTGCAACAATTTTGGATGCAGTGAACTACTCTCACTGGATATACTGAACCACTCCCACTAAAATTTAAACAGAGCGCTCATTTCTATCGTTTTAGGAGCTCTTCAGACGTTGATTGCTTCCAGTTGTTATTTATGCTATATTGGTATTAGCGTTATATACACTTTGCGTAGTCAGAGGAACAAGAGCCGAACTTTTAAAAGCAAGAACCCTGTAAGCTTCATTAATTAAATCTCTGTCATCTGGAGCTTTTTGCTGAAAGCGGTTGTCCCAACAACAATCTAAAAGTACGTTCGACATTCGGTAAAGTTCCGGCAGAACAGGACGATCGACAACGACTGGTGACACCGACCTACACTAAAAGCTGCATCGGCCGGGAATCGAACCCGGGCCTCCCGCGTGGCAGGCGAGAATTCTACCACTGAACCACCGATGCTTATGAGAGTGTCAGCCATGGTAGCATTATACTAGGGCTGTACTATATCCATGTTGAATAAAGCAGCGCAACACTAGAGTAGAGTTTCGATATTGTATTGGCAAAGGCATCGCTCAGTGGTTGATATATCCGAATTAGCAGGATGCAGAAAACTGCAAAGCATGGACTGCAAACAACTAGAACTAAAAAGTGTTTGACAAAAATAGCTCGCAGTCCTGGATTCACTGCAACAATATTGGATGCAGTGAACTGCTCTCACTGGATGTACTGAACCACTCCCACTAAAATTTAAACAGAGCGCTCATTTCTATCGTTTTAGGAGCTCTTCAGACGTTGATTGCTTCCAGTTGTTATTTATGCTATATTGGTATTAGCGTTATATACACTTTGCGTAGTCAGAGGAACAAGAGCCGAACTTTTAAAAGCATGAACCCTGTAAGCTTCATTAATTAAATCTCTGTCATCTGGAGCTTTTTGCTGAAAGCGGTTGTCCCAACAACAATCTAAAAATAGGTTCGACATTCGGTAAAGTGCCGACAGAACAGGACGATCGACAACGACTGGTGACACCGACCTACACTAAAAGCTGCATCGGCCGGGAATCGAACCCGGGCCTCCCGCGTGGCAGGCGAGAATTCTACCACTGAACCACCGATGCCTATGAGAGTGTCAACCATGGTAGCATTAAACTAAGGCTGTACTATATCGATGTTGAATAAAGCCGCGCAACACTAGAGTAGAGTTTCGATATTGTATTGGCAAAGGCATCGCTCAGTGGTTGATATATCCGAATTAGCAGGATGCAGGAAACTGCAAAACATGGACTCCAAACAACTAGAACTAAAAAGTGTTTGACAAAAATAGCTCGCAGTCCTGGATCAACTGCAACAATTTTGGATGCAGTGAACTACTCTCACTGGATATACTGAACCACTCCCACTAAAATTTAAACAGAGCGCTCATTTCTATCGTTTTAGGAGCTCTTCAGACGTTGATTGCTTCCAGTTGTTATTTATGCTATATTGGTATTAGCGTTATATACACTTTGCGTAGTCAGAGGAACAAGAGCCGAACTTTTAAAAGCATGAACCCTGTAAGCTTCATTAATTAAATCTCTGTCATCTGGAGCTTTTTGCTGAAAGCGGTTGTCCCAACAACAATCTAAAAGTACGTTCGACATTCGGTAAAGTTCCGGCAGAACAGGACGATCGACAACGACTGGTGACACCGACCTACGCTAAAAGCTGCATCGGCCGGGAATCGAACCCGGGCCTCCCGCGTGGCAGGCGAGAATTCTACCACTGAACCACCGATGCTTATGAGAGTGTCAACCATGGTAGCATTAAACTAAGGCTGTACTATATCGATGTTGAATAAAGCAGCGCAACACTAGAGTAGAGTTTCGATATTGTAGTGGCAAAGGCATCGCTCAGTGGTTGATATATCCGAATTAGCAGGATGCAGGAAACTGCAAAACATGGACTCCAAACAACTAGAACTAAAAAGTGTTTGACAAAAATAGCTCGCAGTCCTGGATCAACTGCAACAATTTTGGATGCAGTGAACTACTCTCACTGGATATACTGAACCACTCCCACTAAAATTTAAACAGAGCGCTCATTTCTATCGTTTTAGGAGCTCTTCAGACGTTGATTGCTTCCAGTTGTTATTTATGCTATATTGGTATTAGCGTTATATACACTTGCGTAGTCAGAGGAACAAGATCCGAACTTTTAAAAGCATGAACCCTGTAAGCTTCATTAATTAAATTTCTGTCATCCGGAGCTTTTTGCTGAAAGCGGTTGTCCCAACAACAATCTAAAAGTACGTTCGACATTCGGTAAAGTTCCGGCAGAACAGGACGATCGACAACGACTGGTGACACCGACCTACACTAAAAGCTGCATCGGCCGGGAATCGAACCCGGGCCTCCCGCGTGGCAGGCGAGAATTCTACCACTGAACCACCGATGCCTATGAGAGTGTCAACCATGGTAGCATTAAACTAAGGCTGTACTATATCGATGTTGAATAAAGCCGCGCAACACTAGAGTAGAGTTTCGATATTGTATTGGCAAAGGCATCACTCAGTGGTTGATATATCCGAATTAGCATGATGCAGGAAACTGCAAAACATGGACTACAAACAAGTAGAACTAAAAACTGTTTGACAAAAATAGCTCGCAGTCCTGAATCCACTGCAACAATATTGGATGCAGTGAACTACTCTCACTGGATGTACTGAACCACTCCCACTAAAATTTAAACAGAGCGCTCATTTCTATCGTTTTAGGAGCTCTTCAGGCGTTGATTGCTTCCAGTTGTTATTTATGCTATATTGGTATTAGCGTTATATACACTTGCGTAGTCAGAGGAACAAGATCCGAACTTTTAAAAGCATGAACCCTGTAAGCTTCATTAATTAAATTTCTGTCATCCGGAGCTTTTTGCTGAAAGCGGTTGTCCCAACAACAATCTAAAAGTACGTTCGACATTCGGTAAAGTTCCGGCAGAACAGGACGATCGACAACGACTGGTGACACCGACCTACACTAAAAGCTGCATCGGCCGGGAATCGAACCCGGGCCTCCCGCGTGGCAGGCGAGAATTCTACCACTGAACCACCGATGCCTATGAGAGTGTCAACCATGGTAGCATTAAACTAAGGCTGTACTATATCGATGTTGAATAAAGCCGCGCAACACTAGAGTAGAGTTTCGATATTGTATTGGCAAAGGCATCGCTCAGTGGTTGATATATCCGAATTAGCAGGATGCAGGAAACTGCAAAACATGGACTCCAAACAACTAGAACTAAAAAGTGTTTGACAAAAATAGCTCGCAGTCCTGGATTCACTGCAACAATTTTGGATGCAGTGAACTACTCTCACTTTATATACTGAACCACTCCCACTAAAATTTAAACAGAGCGCTCGTTGCTATCGTTTAAGGAGCTCTTCAGACGTTGATTGCTTCCAGTTGTTATTTATGCTATATTGGTATTAGCGTTATATACACTTGCGTAGTCAGAGGAACAAGATCCGAACTTTTAAAAGCATGAACCCTGTAAGCTTCATTAATTAAATATAATGCCCAATTTGTAATACCACAGCGTTCGTCCGCCTTCAGGGTGCATAAAATCATCTGAGTTTTTTTAAATTTGATCTTTTGACCGGATATTGTTGGCTTGGGTTCCATTGAATACTGTCCAGCAAAGCCTGTGTTGCTGAACTATCTCCAATGCAACTTACAGAACTTACAATGGCGGAAAAAATAGCTAACATCAGTTCAGTTCAAAATCTCATCAAAGGTAACATGAATCTAACATGATTATGATTTAACATTTACGAATTAAAGATTAATTCAAAAGGATTTTGAGTTGCAAAGGTAGATTTCTTTGTTTCGATAATGTTCACCAAATAATTTTTCCACTCCGTTGTTCGGATGAGAGAATCACCATACAGTGGACGTCTTATTCGACTCTTTTAAAAAATTTCTAGAATGTTTTTAAAGTACCAAGAAGCAGCGAAGATAGGTAGAGTTGGTGCATATTCTGAACTTGGACAGTCTTCAAGGTGAAGGCTAGATAATAAAATCCTCTATAGCTTATATATGCTCATTTTGGATAGGTCGCAAAAGGTTTTAGCAGCGCCCCGTGAGACAATCCTCATAATTACATTTCTTCAGTAGTAAGCATCGGCTCCACAGCGGAACAATGCCCCTTTTGGGGGCCAACTTGTTAATTCTAGTTGTTTGGAGTCCACGTTTTGCAGTTTCCTGCATTCTGCTAATTCTAATATATCATCCACTGAGCGAAGCCTTTGCCACTGCAATATCGAAACTCTTCTCTAGTGTTGCGCTGTTTTATTCAGCATCGATATAGTACAGCGTTAGTTTAATGCTACTACAGTTGACACTCTCATATGCATCGGTGGTTCAGTGGTAGAATTCTCGCCTGCCACGCGGGAGGCCCGGGTTTGATTCCCGGCCGATGCAGCTTTTAGCGTACGTCGGTGTCACCAGTTGTTGTTGATCGTTCTTTTCTGCCGGCACTTTACCGAATACCGAACGTATTTTTGGTTGTTGTTGCGACAACCGCTTTCAGCAGAAAGCTCCAGATGACAGAGGTTTAATTAATGAAGCTTATTGGGTTCGTGCTTTTAAAATTTCGGATCCTGCCCTTCTGACTACGCATGTGTAAACGCTAATACCAATAAAGCATAAATAATAACTGGAAGCAATCAACGTCTGAAGAGCTCCTCAAACGATAGAAGTGAACGCTCATTTTAAATTTTAGCGGAAGTAGTTCAGTACATCCAGTGAGAGTAGTTCACTGCATCCAAAATTGTTGCAGTTGATCCACGTCTGCAAGCTATTTTTGTCAAACACTTTTTAATTCTAGTTGTTTGGAGTCCACGTCTTGCAGTTTCCTGCATTCTGCTAATTCGAATATATCATCCACTGAGCGAAGCCTTTGCCACTGCAATATCGAAACTCTTCTCTAGTGTTGCGCTGTTTTATTCAGCATCGATATAGTACAGCCTTAGTTTAATGCTACTACGGTTGACACTCTCATATGCATCGGTGGTTCAATGGTAGAATTTTCGCCTGCCACGCGGGAGGCCCGGGTTCGATTCCCGGCCGATGCAGCTTTTAGCGTACGTCGGTGTCACCAGTTGTTGTTGATCGTCCTGTTCTGCCGGCACCTTGCCGAATATCGAGCGTATTTGTAGATTGTTGTTGCGACAACCGCTTTCAGCAGGAAGCTCCAGATGACAGAGGTTTAATTAATGGAGCTTATTGGGTTCATGCTTTTAAAAGTTCGAATCTTGCCCCTCTGACTACGCATGTGTAAACGATAATACCGATAAAGCATAAATAATAACTGGAAACAATCAACGTCTGAAGAGCTCCTCAAACGATAGAAGTGAACGCTCATTTTAAGTTTTAGCGGAAGTAGTTCAGTACATCCAGTGAGAGTAGTTCACTGCATCCAAAATTGTAGCAGTTGATCCACGACTGCGAGCTATTTTTGTCAAACACTTTTTATTCCGCCTGGAGGCGGAATCATTGCCGCGGGTTGTAGCCATGCAAAGCACATGCTCCTATAAGATAAACTGGATTAATTTATATGTTTTACAAATGAGGCTAGCTTCTTTTTTTATCCGTGGGTGGCCTAATAACTGTGTATTGTGGTAAAATTCTTTGCAATTCAAGAGAATCACTTTCTTGTGGATTTAAATTAATTTTAAATTATTTTACAGAATTTTCGAGCTCAGGGGGACTTCTTTTCACATTATTCCTTTATTTCCAGGCCCCCTTCCAACCAAATGCGTTCAACCAATTTAACAAATACTCACTAGATATGCAAATTAGTCTTTCTGATTAGTGGAACACTCTGACCAGAAATCTCATTGTGAGCAGTGGATGCCAAAGCACTGAGTTCAATAATCGATTTGCACAGCTTTTTAAAGTTTGTAGTGAGTAATAAAGAAAGAGGCATCGACGAAACTAAGTATACAATGCCCAATTTTTAATACCACAGCGTTCGTCCGCCTTCAGGGAGCATAAAATCATCTGAGTTTAAATTTGATCTTTTGACCGGATATTGTTGGCTTGGGTTCCATTGAATGCTGTCCAGCAAAGCCTGTGTTGCTGAACTATCTCCAATGCAACTTACAGAACTTACAATGGCGGAAAAAATAGCTAACATCAGTTCAGTTCAAAATCTCATCAAAGGTAACATGAATCTAACATGATTATGATTTAACATTTACGAATTAAAGATTAATTTAAAGGGATTTTGAGTTGCAAAGGTAGATTTCTTTGTTTTGATAATGTTCACCAAATAATTTTTCCACTCCGTTGTTCGGATGAGAGAATCACCATACAGTGGACGTCTTATTCGACTCTTTTAAAAAATTTCTAGAATGTTTTTAAAGTACTAAGAAGCAGCGAAGATAGGTAGAGTTGGTGCATATTCTGAACTTGGACAGTCTTCAAGGTGAAGGCTAGATAATAAAATCCACTATAGCTTATATATGCTCATTTTGGATAGGTCGCAAAAGGTTTTAGCAGTGCCCCGTGAGACAATCCCCATAATCACATTTCTTCAGTAGTAGGCATCGGCTCCACAGCGGAACAATGCCCCTTTTGGGGGCCAACTTGTTAATTCTAGTTGTTTGGAGTCCACGTTTTGCAGTTTCCTACATTCTGCTAATTCGAATATATCATCCACTGAGCGAAGCCTTTGTCACTGCAATATCGAAACTCTTCTCTAGTGTTGCTCTGTTTTATTCAGCATCGATAAAGTCCAGCCTTAGCTTAATGCTACTACAGTTGACAGTCTCATATGCATCGGTGGTTCAGTGGTAGAATTCTCGCCTGCCACGCGGGAGGCCCGGGTTCGATTCCGGGCCGATGCAGCTTTTAGCGTACGTCGGTGTCACCAGTTGTTGCTGATCGTTCTTTTCTGCCGGCACTTTACCGAATACCGAACGTATTTTTAGGTTGTTGTTGCGACAACCGCTTTCAGCTG
Organism: Trissonchulus latispiculum; assembly: GCA_030248195.1. Taxonomy (NCBI): domain Eukaryota; kingdom Metazoa; phylum Nematoda; class Enoplea; order Enoplida; family Ironidae; genus Trissonchulus; species Trissonchulus latispiculum. The sequence continues at coordinate 35,971 of JASAND010012885.1, forward strand.
AAAGCTCCAGAGGACAGAGGTTTAATTAATGAAGCTTATTGGGTTCATGCTTTTAAAAGCTCGGATCTTGCCCCTCTGACTACGCATGTGTAAACGATAATACCAATAAAGCATAAATAATAACTGGAAGCAATCAACGTCTGAAGAGTTCCTCAAACGATAGAAGTGAACGCTCATTTTAAATTTTAGCGGAAGTAGTTCAGTACATCCAGTGAGAGTAGTTCACTGCATCCAAAATTGTTGCAGTTGATCCACGACTGCGAGCTATTTTTGTCAAACACTTTTTAATTCTAGTTGTTTGGAGTCCACGTTTTGCAGTTTCCTGCATTCTGCTAATTCGAATATATCATCAACTGAACGAAGCCTTTGCCACTGCAATATCGAAACTCTTCTCTAGTGTTGCGCTGTTTTATTCAGCATCGATATAATACAGCCTTAGTTTAATGCTACTACGGTTGACACTCTCATATGCATCGGTGGTTCAGTGGTAGAATTTTCGCCTGCCACGCGGGAGGCCCGGGTTTCATTCCCGGCCGATGCAGCTTTTAGCGTACGTCGGTGTCACCAGTTGTTGTTGATCGTCCTGTTCTGCCGGCACTTTACCGAATGTCGAACGTATTTTTAGGTTGTTGTTGCGACAACCGCTTTCAGCAGAAAGCTCCAGAGGACAGAGGTTTAATTAATGAAGCTTATTGGGTTCATGCTTTTAAAAGCTTGGATCTTGCCTCTCTGACTACGCATGTGTAAACGATAATACCGATAAAGCATAAATAATAACTGGAAGCAATCAACGTCTGAAGAGCTCCTCTTATGAATACACTATGCAAGTGACTAAAAGCATAATATGCTAAAAACTGAAATGAATTTTTGCGAACTAATTTCTTATAAACGCTTGTATCATACCTGCTCAAATCTTGTACGTACGGTTTTATTGAGATACGCAAGAGAGCTCATTTTAGTTTTGCTTTAAACTTAGATTCTGTAAGATATGGACTTCCAAAGTTTTTAAACATTCATAAATTACTCAAAATCGCATAAATAAAAACTTACAAAGTGCCCACACAAATAGTTTACATGTGTACTAAGCATTAACTACTTTTATTCAACCTTTAACAAATGACAACATTTTGTAAATTTCTAAGTATTTTGTACTGTGTTAGTCATACGTCAAGAATAAGATTCTCCACATTCGGCACATTGCTACTATTTAGCACTGACTACCGTTGTTGAAAGTTGAAAGAAGGAACGCAGGAGAACCCCTTAAGCTTCTATTATTTTCCCCGTGATTTGATTTGTCTGCTGAAAGTGGTCGTTGCGATTGCAATGAAAAATATTATTCAACATTTAACATTTAATCAACGACATTCAAGCACAACCGCAACAAACAAGCTCACCGCAACTGGTGACGCGGAAGTTCGTTAGAATTTTGTCGTTCAAATGCCGATGCATTTGAGACTGGAAAACACTGCTGTACTGAAATCTGTATATGTTCTAATGATTGAACAAATTTGCAATTGTATATAGATGCAGCAACATACAGTGAGATATTTGTGGGGGCATTGCCTAGTGGGCAATATAAATGCACATATACACTGTGTTTCAAGGCTAGAACAATTCTAACAGCAACATAGTCATTCCTAAAAATTTAAGCATCGGAAACAATAACATGGAGGTTCACTGACTGTTCTTGACTATCAATGTATAGTTGTTTTATGAGCTTCCACCACGAATTGCTATCAACAAAACCAAAATGAGTAACAGAATCTGGCTAAATCCAGTTTGCGTAGACGCATTATCGGCAGTTAATGGATTCAATTTCGTCGGCCATTTGAATGCTGTTGAATAGTCCTTATTCTGTATGAAATTAGTAATCATTTGAAGACTGGGACCACCTCGATCCAACGGAACAAAATGGCCTGCACCCTATATGACACCAGATATAAGATTAAAATTAAGAACACCTTGTCTTTATGCTCTTCAGCACTTCGTTATCAAAACTGCTGAACAACATCGGAACAGCCCAATCTATGTCATACATAGGAAATAAGATATGCGCTGAAGCAATGACAAAGTCTTCTATCAGAAGATTAGTCTTCTTTATTGTACGAAGTTTCAGAAGTCCACAAATTTTCTAGGAGCTAATCTAAGAAATTAAATCAAGCTTTTTTCCTGCTCCGCCTCAGCGCAGCAGGGGGCAGTTTCATAAAAACTTCGCCTGCATGCGAGTGCTAGTATGCTAGTGCTTGCAAGACTAGTGCGAGCAGCAAGTGAAAGTGTTTCATAAAACTTTTGAGGAACTCGACAGGAGTAAGCTAAGATTCTGCTGTTACTAGTGCCACTAGCACTGCTAGTGCGAGCTGTAAGATAGTTAGCTCCAAACTTTTCGAAAGGAAAGGTAATTCTTTAAGAAATTGCATCTTCTTTAATGTTGGAGCAATTGAGTTGAAATTTAAATACGATATCAATCAAAGACACTACTTCATGCCTTAAAACTTTCGCCAAAAACTCTTTAACCGCGTAAAATTTACGATAGTTTTCGTGTATCTCTTGTCAAAATTCACTAGAGAACTAGAGGGCTGCTAGTTGTGAGTTCGCCTGTAACCACGCAGTTTTGTGAAACAAGTACTAGTGGAAAGCGATTATGTCCCCTCGCCCTAGACAGTCTACTAGACTCGCTAATCTAGTGCAAGCACTCGCTTGATAGGAAAAGTTTTATGAAACAGTTTAGCTACTTGACTCGACTACTAGACTCTGCTTGTAGTCGAGTCTAGTAAATAAAAAGTTTTATGAAACTGCCCCCTGGTATGAATATATATAGTGCTATTGAATACTCTATGACCCATATGGAGCACATTTCTTTGTTCAAAGGTTATGTTTAGAGCATTTACCATTTTAGCTTCTGGTGATTAACAAAATCCGATTGTAAGCTCTGATATCTAAAAGCCGTTATACGCTTTAGGTAAAATTTTATGACAACCGCAAAGTCATCGCTTGCAGGTTTGTTAAGCAAAAGTAGGGACATAAGCTACAACCTTGAAGAACCCCTGATGTCACAAATTAAATTGCAAGACTACTATTCGATTTGCACAAACTGCTTATGTTCACTTGATAACTATAATTATTTATCGACTGTAATAACAGTTTTTGCATTTTTTGCAATCATAAACTTTCAGCAGCTGCTTAGTGGCTGTGGGCCTGCTAATTCTAAATATCCCTGCTTGTTCGGAGAGAGCAGTTTAACCATTAAATAGTCAATTATTTATTCCATTTCGTTGGTCTTGCAAAGAACATGCTGAAAGGCTAATGCTACCACCCTATATTAGCTGGTAGTATACCAGATTTGAAGAAGTGATCAAGTATTACTGAAGTGGCATTCCAAGATATTGCGCAAGTGTGTAAAACAAATCATGAGATCTGTCCGGCTCACCACACTACTGGGCCTTTAAATTGGATTGATGCTTTTTCGCAGTTCTTCTGTAAACGTAAACAGTACTTCTGTACCAATACAAGTTTCAGTAGTCCACTTTTGGAGATTATATTTTCCGTATCTATATTCTATATCTGCATTCTAGATCTATATTCCAATTGAATTTCTGTGGACCACTAGATGTTCACATAAACTCACCAATGAACATGCCTGCATGGTGTATACCAGCACTGTTTCTTTTTAGCATCGAATTGCATTGGCATGATTCAGCGAAAAACTATAGCATTTACTTTTTACGATACCTTGACGGTCAGGATATCAAGCCGATTGTAGCGCTCCACATATCCAGCGATTTGACTACGATACAGCCAAGTTACTCGATCACCACTTTTCTGAAACATAGTGATTGCATCTCAGGACAAGCATAAATCTGAAATTGATTGGTGGCCTGATACGAAAGTTTAGCTCACGTTTCCGTTAGCATTTCTAACCTATTTGTGCCTGCCGATGGTCTCAAAAGCACAGCTCTGCTTGCAACATTCAACTCGAAAATATCCCAAACTAGAATCAATCGGATAATGCCATATGATATTTGAAACTGCAAACACAAGCTAAAGCTATGTAGATGGCTGAAAGAATTTTTATGGTCCCAACCGCCAAAACATTCGCCAAGCCAACCCCCAAGCAGCTAAGAGTCAAGGAAACTTTAATATTTTGTATTATTGCTTCTTTCACAATTAGATGATACCTTAAGCTTAGCTTTCTCTGCAACTCTTCGGGCAAACCAGCTGTCGCCCAGAAAGTTACAGGTGGAATCAGTGTCGCCGTTGTAGATTAGAATACGGACATCTGGATTTGTTTCCATTACATGCTGCAATGCTGGTAGCTGATCAAATTCCGTTCGATGATAAAGAAACATGTTGAGATGCAGGCTGAAAACGCGGATAATATATTAATACAAACTCAGCAGCATATGAGTGAAATAAACTGAAAAAACCTGTAAGTTAGTATAGGTTTTGGTATGTAGCGGTTTCCGGAGCTGGTTTGTGGGATTTCCAGTTAGCACTAAAAAGTTTGTTGAATAGTTGCAGTGTAGCAGTTCTTATGTGGTTTTGCTAGCTACAACAGCGGACAATTATAGTATGTATATTATGTGTAGTTTGTTGTTTCTCAGATTAAGTAATCAGAATCATTCCCAGAAACTTTAATGCATTGCT
>JASAND010012886.1:0-28963 GCA_030248195.1 Trissonchulus latispiculum
CCGCTACAGTTAGATCGCTAAAAGGTACATTAGCACAAAGCTAAGTATTGTACATTGCGGCGCATTATACAAAAGATAGGACTGGTTTCATGCAACAGGACTTTCATCTTTTTCTTATTTATTTTTATTTATTCTCTTTCTCCTTATAAAAATTTGGTTTGACAAAGGATGTTTCTGCTTGTAGGACCGACTATTGCAGTTGGAGAGTTTCTGGAAAGCTGCACTGAAACATGCTCGCGGAGCTGGCAAGTTTGCGATTTTGAAGCATATTCCAGCATTTCCAGAAACGAATTGAAGGCAGAAATGCTTAGTCACATGCATTCTCTGATTAATATGAAAGCGGCCCTAATCAACGCTACCATACCCGGCCTCAACATTGCAAAGGAGCTTTATAATGACTGTTTGGATATTAAGACTAACGATACCACCCATTATCCGTCGTTGCATTTTAATATGAGGCATGGTGGATTTGAGTGTCATACGTTGTATTCAGACGCTGCTTATCCAAGATATGATACATGTCGAAATCCACCCAAGCTGAATCACCGACGAATTTGCTTTTGTCGATGTTCCAGCAAGCTGATATAAATCTCAAAGCTGAATTGAACAACGAACTAACTGAACAAACTGAATAACACACCTACATAGTACCACTGTAAATATATTAATGTGTTGAGACAAATAAACACAAAATACAAATACAAATTACGTATACGAAATCACTTTGGTTTTGTTCTTCGTAACATTCACTGGTTTATTTTCATCCACTGAAGTAGTTCACCCCGCTGAATTCGGCGTGACGGCCGGTCAGTCTTACAATATTTAGTCGCTTTCCGGGGCATTGTCTTCAATTAGCTTTTAGAATATTTAGTACCTTAACGCACACTACCAGCATGTAGACGCGCCGCTTAGGTAAGTAATATCACAAAGTCATAGAACGCCCCAGAAAACCAGAATGTTCAAAAGGTCAAATACAATAATATTTGTTGTCTTTGAAGCTGAAAGTTGTTAAATTAGACTTGTAACTTCCTCTGCTGTCTCACACTGCTTTTTCCGGCTCAGTGAGCTTGTGCCCAACTCAGTCTCCATAGCCCGTTGATCAAGTCCTGGTACGGCCGTATAGGAGTCTCGCTTAACCCGACGAAATAGGTGTTCACTGAATATATAGAGCAAGGGATCCAATATCAATCTACAGAGCCAGATTGGAGTAACGATAATCGATAGAATCAGCGATTTTTTGGTCTCTGTCGCAAGGCGGAACAAGTTGTACTTCTCTGCACAGGAGGAGTGGCCACTGTAGTCCTGTGTTGTCGACAGAAATGTAAAACTGTGATAGGCTACTGCCACATCACTGCAGAGTAGAACCAGAGCTGTCACAAGATATATCAGTACACTGATTCCCAGCATTTTGATGAAATGTTTCCCTTTCCTGTGTGACGGCGGTCGAGCTAAAATCTTTATTCTAACGGCCACATAGGTAATGGCCACGGAAATGATAAATAATCCAAGAAAAGCGAGTCTTGATGTCATCAGAATTTTCATCAGCCAATTTTGCTTGTGAAAATCCTGCACTTGTTCTGCTTTGCTGATCTAAAAAATAGTAATGCCAAAGTTTACAAAAACAGCTAACAACATAAGAAGTTTGTGCTAAGCCTAGAGAATGGATCCTTTTCAGGAATATGGACCAGAGGCCAGCCTCCAAAGAGTAGAGCCAAACTGGCCAGCCAGCTGGTCTGCTACAAAACAACCGACTGAACCAGACAAATGCATGATATGCATATAATGGAGTAAGTTGGTGTTGTGATCTGTACTTATGCTGTATCGACAATGTCGTGATCTAAGCCCACATGTATCGAATTGTTTCTGATGTTAGAATGTATCTGTTTAAATAAGCTGAGTAATGGTTGCAATGAATCGTTCTGATTAGTGACAAGTCAGTAAAACACCACATTTGGCGGCGAAGGCAGTACACTCCGCTTTTTGGAAGCCCTCCGATACCATTCTTGGCCACTCCGGATGAACCATCGATGTCTTGGAAGATCTGGAAGAAGGTGTTTCAGAACTATCTTCTCGCGAGTGGAGAATCGGTTCGGTGAGCAGGGTCGGGTTGCACATTTCCTCAACTGCGTCGGTGCTGAAGCCCTACGAGTCTATTACACGTTGCCAGAATCCGATAACAACGACATCACGTTGGAGCAAGTCATGGATCTGATTGGGAGTCACTACGATGCAAAGGTCAACGCAGTGGCAAACCGATACAAATTCAAACAGAGGAAACAAGGACCCCTGGAACCTATAGACCAGTGGATGGCCGATCTTCCTTTCACATAGCCGACTGCGACTACGGCGAGCTGGAAGACCAGGTCTTACGGGATCGAATTATAGAGCGCACATCTTTGCCACGATTGCGTGAAAGGCTGTTGATGGAAAGGGAACTTTCGCTAGAAAGAACTCTTCAGATGTCGAGGCAAATTGAAGCAGCTCTTTTCGAAGCCAAACTGTTCACTCAAAAGGATCTATCCGTTACGAAAGTTCATGCTAGCGGGAGCAAGAAGAGCAGCTTTCAGGGTTTACCAAGGAACCAGTCAAAGTGATAGCCGTCATTGTCCCCAAACCAAACAAGCCGGGCCTTCGTATGCTACTACTGGGTGCCCTAGTTCTGGTGGTGATGGAGGACACAATGGCAAATCTTGTCCAGCGTCCCGTGCAACATGCAATGGTTGCGGCGGTAGAGGTCATTATAAAAGGGTGTGTCCCACTCAGTCCTTGGAAGCCGACATTGGGTTTATTGAGGAGGAAGAAAAGCATGACGTTAATAATTATTTGAGTCGTAACAATTTTTCAAATTTTTCGTGTTTAAATATGTGGTAGAGCTTTTAAAAGTGAAAGGAAGGTGTTGTGATCTGTACTTATGCTGTCGTTATCTAAGCCCACAGAGCATTTATCTAAGCTCCCGTTTATAGAGCAAAACAAAGTGGCGACAGCAGCAGTTGCAAGCGAGCCGCGGTATCCGAGGGTTTTGAGAAATCAGCCTATCCGCACTGCCCGCGCAGGTATTTTGAGAATTTTGAGGGTACGTTCTCTGCTTTAAATAGGAGACATGAGTATCATTATCCAGACAAACCATGCTTAGTTACTGTTAAACATTTTCCTAACGCAAAAATGTATATCGATCGAGGCACGCAACTCATTGACTACCTTATTCTAAGTTCATAAATGGTTTAGTAGTTCTGTAATTCCATAATAATGCCAGTTCCTATCAGGACAATCACTAAAAATGATGTTGTGCTCAAAATTAACGGCAGCAAAACGAATGGGTGGTATCTGATATCGGACGAATGGCATATTTGTCGCCTAGTGCCGACAGGGGTTTCACAAAAGTGTTCAACAATAGTTAGTGCTATTTATTTTAACTTAGACAGTTCCTTGTAGTTTAAATTCGACTTTCTAGTGAAGATAATGTGGAAGAAATTGGAAATATGCACAACAGAACCTTGACCAGGACTGGCCACGCCTCCAAGGTTCGGAAGGCCCGGTGCCTGCCCGTGCTAACCGTACTCGGACCCGATGCCCGCTTCAACTCTGTACATCTGACACTACGCCAACAGAAACAGTTTAGTATAACGGTACCCTAGGATCTTTTTTAAACTTAATTACCTTCAAATTGCAAATGGCCAAAAGTACCGCCGTTGTAAGCAACGCCAACCAGTTGACAGAAATCGCAGCCAGAATTCGCCTTTGTGTGACCTGCAAATAGTAGACCAGCGGCATGCAGACAGCAACGTATTGCTGGATGCAAATGGCCACATAATTGATGGCCGGAGCATAGATTGCAATCGGCTCCAGATCCTCAAACAGATCAGACAGATCCTGAATGTAAACCCCGAATATTTTGGAATCTTCCTGGGTCAGATACTTCAGCATTCCCTGGATCAGCAATAAACAACACACCAAAATATCGGCAAAGGAATTGCTCAAGAGCAGATAGTAGCGTTTCCTGCTAGTCATCTTTCGGCGCAAACAGACGATAGAAATTGATACAAAGATTAGATTTACACAAAATCCCAGGGCGCCTTCGCTCATTTTGATGTAGAAGCTGATTCGACTGATGCAGTTAGTATAGGCCATCTGCTGGGTCCAGGTATAGGCGATGTCCAGGATACGCTTGGAATCCGCCTCTGAACAGTTTCGAAGATCCATTTGAAGGAAATATGAATAACTGTTCTGAAAATAAGTGCAATAAAATGAAATATTCATTGGAACCACGCAGGATGGAAAGCTATGAAAACTAAGCGCTGCGGCCCTTCAACTGCTAAGCTATTCACTATTAACTGAGCCATTAACTGAACTCAAACTTTGTTGCCGCATAGCTACAGTGTATATTTCCACTATTACAAAAAAATGAAACTAAACCGCTTAGCGGCTCTTATTTCTTGCATTGAATTGCTGTGCATCGGAAAAAATGTGAGAATCTCCTCAAAGAAGTTCCCCCAAACCAAGAATTTCTCCTGCTTAGAGGGTCACGTTACGTTGCAATAACCAATCAAATTGCAAAAATCACTGCTTGACAGGCCGAGAAAAATGAGGTATTCCTGTTTGATGGTGGGCGACAGAAACGGAACACTTTTTCAAAATCGTGGGAATCAGTCGTTGCAACTACTATTTCAGAATGAAGTGAAAAATCCACTTCTTCTAATAATAATAATTTTGAAAATAGTAATAATAACAATGTATGATAATTTTGTCCTTTCGAGTAAAAATTTTTCATAGTATCTGTTGGAAGGCACAGTTGTAGATAAAAGGATAGCCTTAGCTGATTGGACAGTGAATACTGTATCCACTGCTGGAACCAGGAATACTAGGAATCTCTGAATAGTATCCCTAAGTCGACCCTTATATAGATCCTTACAAGGGTGAAGAGTATAAATGTGTACTCAGAGTCACAACCATTTCAGCAGACACAGATTGTTGTTAAACGCTTGTTTCTGGAACCATGCCAGAGGATCAGAAACTGTAATTGCGTAAAATTAATTGGTTATTGGACAGTCATAGTCAAAACCTGCTCTGTTCATATCATAGTCACCAAGTCTGCTACATTCACGTCAAGAAGTGAGTTTAGTGAATCAAGAGTCGTCACTCGTCACAACGCAAAAGTTCCTTGATGAAGAAACGACTGTTCAGTTGTGTTGAAAGCTTAAAAGTCTAGATAAATCAACTCATATCAACCGAAAATTATGTCAATCTAATCTTTTAAGCTTTCAACTGTTAGCGACTAATTTCTAGTGCAAGTCAAATCAGCTTAAATTTTGAAGTGTTAAAGTTGCTGAACTTTCGTGGAGGGTGAAAATAGTAGTGTAGCGCTTCTACCAACTTCCATTACAGGCTTATCAATTTTTTTATGCCTGCTTTCCTTACAGTAGAACCTAGACACGGGTTAGCTTTTTTCTTTATACAAGAATACCTCTGAAGTGACAATGGAACTCCAACTGATCAAAATATTTCCCATATTGAATAGGTTTTACTTAGCAAAAACATTTAACCGAATAAAATCTTGGCCTTTGTGACATCTCTTCTGATTTTAGCATCTGGCATTCGGCAAGGAAAATTTATATATAACTTCAACCAGGAAAGGAATGTTTAGAAAATAACGCAAGTTCTGTGAAGTTGGAAAGCGTTCAGTTCGTTGAGCATGTTCACAATAGATTAGCCTTAGGAAAGGAGCTATGATGATTCGATTAGTAAGGAGGACTTAATCACAGAACATCGTCTAGGAACGATCCGATTCGAAAGGTTCCTGATTAAATATAGTTCTTGCACAAAAGGGGAGAAATGGCACCTAGTACCTACCTATCTTACGGAAAGGAAATAGCAATACACCCTCCCCCCCGTATAAGATCTGTCTATGTAAGCCTATGTATTTGTCTTAGCACGCACAGAGCTTCCGCAAAATCCATCTAATCCTAAACAGGCTAGTAGTCTAGCCAACGAATCCAACATATCAAACACAAAACTGACATAAAACGTGTGCAAAAAGACTGAAGACTAAAATAGTTTGGGAACGAATTCAAACCTAAGCTTGGTTCGCTTGGTAGAGTAGGTACTAGAGGTTTGGTCTTTGTCAAAGGCTGTGAGATCGATTATCAGGATCGAATTTTTGGGTCGGAGGTGCTGTAATGACGGACCTTAGTTTCGTTCGTTCTTTTATAACGCTAAAGCGTTCCCTTCCGTACACACCTATACGATGGACTCTGCCACCGTTTTGGTGTCAGACTTTAGCTGAAGATCACGCTGAATGTATGCTGTATGCTGTATGTGTGCTGTATGTTGCCTACGTCTTTTAAGCAAGTTTGCCATATTAGCTGATTTCATGATGCAGCCATGATAATGCTCACCCCTTATAACTCTTGACTTCGCAGTTCAAGGTTAAGTCTCCTAACCTTTAGCTCGCAGACTGAGTTAAGACTGGATTTGAAGAAAATCGATCCTGTCTAATGTAAGGAATAATCGCTTTGACATTAGATTGGCCGGTTGATCGTTTTAAAACCTTGCTTTTCTTGGATAACCTTCTCAGCGGTGGTCAACAGATCTTTCTAAGGCAGATTGGGCATCCAAATTACCTGCCAGCCGTTTTGGCGATAGCAGAAGCAGAAGGTGAAAATTAAGCCAAACTCAACCAATTAGGATTAATGAACTAAAACTCTGAGCAGCACTATTCCTAACGAGAGAAAGAACTAACGTTTTGTCAAATCCAATGATCAAAATGATGAGACATTACACTTGCTGGATAAAGTTAGGCTTCTGTCCCGATTTCAAAGAGCCTTTATATTAATTAGTGACTTGCATCCTTCTATGAACTGAACACCCTAGTGCTAAATGAACACGGGTGTGCAAAATCTTTTTGGAAAAAGTAGATAAGAAATATTGGATATCTTTAATAGAGTTGCAGCGGTATCGCTCACAGTCACAGAAATTAAGTTTTATGAAAAACTGAAGCCCTGAAGCCGAGAGTACTAGTTTAATCTCGATCAGTTTTTAATGAGTTTCAAGGTTCATTCACAGATTGCCGAAAATTCATCATAATGTCTAATAACACAAACTAAAAATAAAATAAAATCTAAAGAAACTACAATCCTTAGCTCTACTTCCAGAGACTGTTCTGCTCGTGCATCGTGCCATTTGGTAACCTATTTCTAGGAGTTTAATCACCAGGACCAAATTTAAATTAAAAAATATAGCTAACTTGCTACTAAAATCTCCAGACCAGGCATTTGCAGGCGGTCGGATTGAACGCAGGAGAAAAGAGAAGGTGTAATGACAGTCTTTAAAATTCATGGACTTGCCGATTTTTCGTTGGGGTTCTGTGAGGACATATGTATATGGCTGTCTCTCTGTCGTTCAAGCCAAATAGGTCAGATCAGAACCTAGGTAGTAACATAAATGGCTGTGCATTGCCACTGCATGTCTTTAGATTAGGACAAAAATAATTGAGACATTAATTGAGTTACGCATTTTTAGATCCTACCTTTCCAATTAGCAAACGCAGGATAATTGCAAGTACGTTTTAGCGAGTCCTGACGCAAGCAAGCCTGCTTAGAAATTCAGCGAAGATAAAAGGCACAATCTTTTGTCCGATCTCGACCCACGCAAAGCTTATTGGCTAGGCCCGATTTTACTGTTAAATTCTAATTATTGCAAAACCAATAAAAGTAATTACAAACCGGCGGCGTATTGTTGACTATGCATATTGGAATAGCATCAAATCAATCGACAAGACAATGAGCATATTCCATTCTGTATTATATCATTTGGGTTTTAGACATGTTTGGGAGGTGATAAAGTTTTTGTCCGTAGCTTTGCCTTGAATTCTTGAAGATGCCCGGCCCATTGAAAAAACTAGCAAACTGGAGCGACCTGTTTAAAAAAACTTGAGACCGAGACACAAACACAAGGTCTTGATACAAGGTCACAGAAGACTTTGTCCTTGATATCCTTATGACAAAAACAAGTGGAAATAAGTATAACTAGCTGGACAAATATGTGAACCTTTCCATGATTACTAATCCCTGGAAAATTCTCACGATTAGACCAAGTTAGACTGCAACCACCACTTTGCGTGAGGAATTGTTCGAAGCTAAGAATTTTGAGTAATTTTTGACGGGTATAATTTATAACTATATACCATTATCGCTAGAAAATTAATGCTACATAAACTGGTTTGAAATTTACCTAGTTAGTGCAGAATACAAAATAACGTCAACGACAGCATAAAATGAGTGGATACATTCAGAAGTTAAAAATCTGTCACCAACAAACTCCTAATTAGACAAAACACGCTTTCTCGCTTGTCGTCTGCGGAAGCATAGATTTCGCTGAGGAGCGATGAGAATTCTAAAAGCGACAAGAAAACTTGGAGAAAGTGGGCGCTAATTTCCACCCAAACGAAAGGATTTGCCTTCACTTTTTTGTACAGGATTATGGAGGTGGTGTCAAAGAGGGTTATTGGGGCTTTAGCAAACATTCGTGGAGAACTACGTAATTTTAATACAAGCGGTCGGCGAAGAGTTTGCGAGACAAGCAATCAGGCATGTGCAGGAGTCGGAAATTTTAGGACAAGCTGTAAGTCTGACCAAAAAATCTTGGGACCGAACTGTGAGCACCTGTCCTGAGCGAACCCTTGAAGTCAATCTATATAAAGTATATATCTTTAGAAACCTCAGGAGGAGGAGTTGAGGGTTCACAACCCCCCAAAATTGTGGGGTTGCTGGGGGGCCGCAAACTGTACACCCCCCCCAGTATTGTTAAGTGTTAATGTAAATAGTGAAATTTGGAATATAAGTGAAATGTAAATATTTGGGGGTGAAACGCAATTGTCGGCTGGGGGGCTGGGGGGGGACAAGACCTCCCCCAAAATTTACAGAGTCCAACCCTAAATCCACGTAACTCCCCCATAGTTTACAGAACCCCCCAAAATTCTCAGAATTAACCACCCCATTTCAGTTTACGGATCCCCCAATCTGCACCCCCCCCCCTCCCAAGTTTCCCAAGTTATAATTTCGTCTCCTCCCCCAAATTCTGATTCTGACCAATTGCAGGGGGAACTCCCCCATCCCGAAAATTCGGAAAATCAACACCCCCAAAATTCAGTTCCCTCACCTACAACTTTTCGGGGGGGGGGGGTGTTCGCCCTCCTACCCCCCCCCCTCGTACCAGACGGAATTTAACCGCTGGAGAAATTTTCCCCGCAGGGAAAACCTCCAGCGGTAATCTCAACTTTTCTGGGGCTTTACAAAATACGTGGGGGGTACCCACCTAGCTACAACTATCAAATTTGCATTCCCCCAACCTACAAGGGTCCTCCCCCCCAAAAATTTGGGCCAGAATTATACACTGAGCCAGATGGAGACCCGGGTAAAAACGCTGGGGGGGCCGGTTTCAGCACCATCACAAATTACTCCCCAGCCTGTAGAAAAATCCACCACCCCCCAACATTCAGAAAATTCAAATTTTCGGCGTGATTTCAACAATTCCATCTCTCCCCGGTTTGACGCTGCCAAGGCGGCTCAAGAAGTTGTTTCTGCCTTATTGGGTTCGGGGGAAGCCCCCCCTAAATCGTCTGTTCCGGCCTTAAATACGTATTCCCAACCGAAAACGTCTCAAAATTCCTCCAATACTCGTAACGCCGTGGGTTTTTCCCTGATCAATCAGGTGGGGGGCGCCCCCCCCAAAACCATGGGGTTTTTCAACCTGCCCAAATTTTGGCTACGGGTGGCCAACCCCCCCCCATTCGGGTGATTCCGAATCAGGATCTGTGTATGATTCGCCCACAGTCAAAGTTCTGTGGTTATGGTTCAAACTGGAGGGGACCCTACACCCCCTCTTTCTACGTATCTACCCCAGCCCATTATTCCGGGGAAAATTTTCAAAATTTTCAAAATTCTCAAAATACGTACGTAAATTTGCCAGCAACTCAATTGTCCTGACCTTCACACATGGGCGGCATCACCTTTCCTCGGGACCAATACGGAAATTTGTTACCAAATCAGCAGACGGCCCCTTCTTATGTCCAAATTCAGAAAACCCCAATTTGTAAAGGGGGCCCTCTGCCCCACCTTTGTATCACACTCAGCCTCCTCCGTCTCCACCTTTGCAAGTTCCCCCCGCTTCTCAAAATCCACCCTTGGCCTCCCCAGGAAAAGTGGCCAATCAAACGTTTTTGAATCAAGGGGACCCACACTACTATCCTGTCCACCCGGGGTCCTACGGTCAACACTTATACGAAAGGATCCAAATTGCAGCCCCGGAACCCCGTATGCAGCAACAGCTACCCTAATTACGTTATCAACCCCCCACCTCACAATACCCAGAGGGCCAATATTTCATACGTACTCCAGCAAATTTTAACTACGACCAACTAGAACAACAAGTTTTTGAAAATCCAGTAATTCGTGAGTTGGATAACAATTATTTGTGGGAAGGGCCGCATCAAAATTTGCCCCCACTACAGGTCCCTCCAGTTTTACCCCAGCGAGTCCCAAATAATCCCTCTATATGGCGGAGATGGTGGCATCGCATGCTTGTGCGGCTAATTACGTTGCAGAAAACCGTCTTTCAGGACCGACTGAAGTTCCGCGGCAGCACGAGCATCGCACACCCGCGCTTCCCCCGAGGGGAGGTAAAGGTGTAGCGTTGGCTCCTGCTGGGGATGCCCCTTCTTCGGGAGGTTCGCTCTCAGTACAGCAAGATTTTGTCGCGGACCCTCCTTCGGCGCCTGCCCAGCCGTATCAGGCCTGTGAACAGTCACCACCTCCCCCTCCCCCTTCTCAACAAAATTCAAACTCACCTCCTCCCTCAAAATTTCCTGGGTCGCCTTCACTTGTGGACACCCATACAAATTATTCAGTTAATAATGTGGGTAAAAAACCGGGAATCCCCAAAAGTCCACGACACCCAACCCCAAGTACAATGGAAGTTATTGATATTTCAGTTCCCAAATTTGACACCGGTCTTTTTCGTTACTACCTAGAAGTTTTGTGGGATGTCCCCCGGTACGGCCCAAATACGCATATTTCGAAGATTGGTTACCCCAATTTGAATCAGCAGTGGCAGTTCATGCAGTTCCTCAGGACCAGTGGTGGCGCCTCCTTTGGAATAAATTAACGGGAAAAGCCCAAATTTTTGCTTCTCGTTGTGGCCCGCAGGTCGTTGAGTCCTATTCAGGATTTTTAGAACTGATCAAATCGCAATTTCCAATACCGCAACTTTCACTGCGGGAGCGGCTCTCTGCTTTTGCACACCGAAAGAAACTTCACAACGAGTCCGTTTGACACCATATTACAGAATTGCAAGCGATGGCCCTCGACCTGTGGGACACACAAGAGGAGCGCGAACAAGAATGTGTTCAACAACTTTTTGCGGGGGTACACGATAAATTTGCTTCTGCTTTAGCTTCGCTTTATTTGCATCAACGCCTTACCATGCAAGATGTCCGGCGCATTATCGACCGTTTAGAATCTCGGGAGGCCCGCCCCATGGAGGGAGATACCCTCTCTTATGATATGCCAATCTACTACGTGGAAGAGGGGGCACCGACAAAAAACCCAACCTTCAAAAAGTCCAGATACTCCCTCAAAGTCCAACCTTGAGGTTGCGGCTTCCCGTTTAGGTTTCCGTGAAATGAAGGACTGGTTCGAACAACACCTTCAGGAAGCTTTAAGTAAATGGGAGGAGGAAAAACGGGAAAAATTTTCTGCCCCTTGCAGTAGTAGTTATGTCTGGCAAAACAAAAATTTTGGCAATTATTGATTCTGGTGCATCAATTTCTATCATCAGTCCCCGGACAGTGCAAAGAATTTTGGCGGGTGGGGCTGATGTTCGGTTTGACCACCCGGACCCAATTACGGCAGTGACTTTCAGCAACGCTCCCCTCGAAATTTCTGCAAAAGTTTTTGTAATCTTTTCTATTGGTTGTAAAGAATACGGTTGGTCCTTTCACACTTCCACAATTTTATCGGGACATGCTAATTGGTACAGATTCTATGAAAACCTTTCATTGGGACTTATTGTTTTCTACTAACGAAGTCAACATGCAAGGCTTCCGCCAACCTTTACTTTCCTCAACTGAAATTCGGTCCGAATTTTTGGCAAATTGGTGCGACGAAGCACCTGCAGTTATTGCGGTAGATGTCACTGTACCCCCTTCTTCGGAGGTGTGGGCCCCTGCCCGTACCTTCTCCACTGTCCGGGGCCCTTTGTGTTTTTTCAACCCTATGAAATCTCTTATGGCCGAACACAAAATTCTACCATATGCGGGAGTGGTTCAAAGTTTAGAAAATTTTTCGAATTTTTGATGGTTAACCCTACCTCAACAGCCGTTCAGGCTCCTCGGTCGACTGTAATTGGTTCAGTCGTCCCTGTACAGGATTACTCGGCCCAAACAACTTGTCCGGGGGGAAATTCTATTTTTACACCGGTACAGGTTCATCTGGAAGAATTTTCACGTGATTTGATCTATGCGGTCGACGTACGTATGGGCACGCCCCGTTTTCGTGAAGGATCGCCTTTCGACCCATATTTGAAACAATCTTTGCAAGACGATCGCGAAATTGTTTTCCACTGTCCAGAAGAAGGCATGAACTCGGACATTTTTTCGAAAAACAGGGTAGGCCACCCCCTAGAAGAAGAACACCTTGAGGTCATTAAAGAAAACACGAATTTAGCAAAAGCTTTAGCTGCCCCTCCTGAACCGCCAAAATTTTCGAAAGAGGGGGTAGCCACCCCCTCATCATCTGAAATTGGTTATTTAACCCCATGTTTAATTCCTTCTGATCAACTGTCTCCTTTGCCAGAAAATTTAAAACGCCCCTTACCCCTAATATCTGTGGGTTTTTCTGATTTGGTGCAATATTGGGTCGAGTTGCCCTGTCGACGTCAGGTGGAACCTGCTGTCGGAAAGGTCTGTCCAGACCACGGTCTGGGCGGCTCTCTAGACAGACCTCCCGGTGCGATTCCTTCGCAGGGGAGTCAAACTGGGAGGAACGATATTCCATCTGCCCTCTCCGAGGACCTGGCGGTAGAAGAAGAACTTGAATCTCCCGTCCAAGGATCTTGGGTGTCTGTAAAATTTTCTAGACCTTTTCATCCAGGCGAAACTGGATATACGTATTTAAACAGAGAGGAACTATTAGCAAACCGCATCACGACTGATTCGGAGTCCGCGACGGTGGATTCCCCGAACGGGAATACCACACAGGACAAACTGGTTGAATTGGTAAATTCACCAGCGTTTGGGGACGCCGAAAAACGCGCTCTCTTGAACCAGAAAGTTCAATCCATAGATTGTTGTTTAACCCGTCGAAATCAACGTCGTTTGCGTCTCATGATTCTAAATTTTCCGGATATCTGGGATGCAGCTGGAGGTTGTGGAAAAACAGACATAGACTATCATTATATTGAAATTGAGCCGGGAAAACGCCCTAAGCACGGGCTTATAAAGTCAACCCTGCTCAAAAGCAAATTATTGACGCAAAATTGGCAGCATGGCTTGAACAAGGACTCATACAGCCCTCTAGAAGCCCCTGGGCCTCCCCAATTATTTTAGTTGCGAAAAAGGACTGGGATTGGCGCCTTTGTGTAGATTATCGAAAATTAAACGCTATTACTAAAAATTGCTACCCTATCTCCTATATTCGTGGGCTCTTTGAATCAATTTTGGGTCATTCAATTTTCTCTAAATTAGATCTGGCTTCGGGTTTTCACCAAATTCCAATTTATCCCCCTGATTGTGAAAAAACTGCTTTCATAACCCACTCAGGGCTATATGAGTTCAAGGTCATGCCTTTCGGTCTTTGCAATGCACCCTCAACCTTCCAGCGCATCATAGACCGGATAATGGAAGGTTTCACAGTTTATATTGATGAAGTTTTAATCACCAGTGCCACTGAAATTGATCATTTAGACAAACTTTTAGAAGTCTTTCTACGCTGTTCAAGAGAGCGCGTTATTTTAAAACTTTCAAAATGTGAATTTGCAAAATCTCAAATGCCTTTCCTTGGACACGTACTGTCGGCGTCTGGGATTTCCACCAATCCGGAAAAAATCCGGGTCGTCAAAGATTTTCCTGTTCCTCAGAATGTCAAAGATATTCAAAGTTTTCTCGGTCTTGCAGGTTACGTTTTGTTCCAAACTTTTCCAAAATTGCTCACCCTTTGAACTCTTTACTTAAAAAGGACGCTGAATTTGTCTGGAGCAGTGCGTGTCAGTTGGCATTTGAAACTTTAAAAGAAAAACTCATTACAGCTCTGGTGCTAGTATATCCTGATTTTTCTAAACAGTTCACCCTAGCCACGGATGCCAGTTTTCAAGGCATTGTCCCCTTAACTCGTCCGTCTCCCCTCCCCCTTTCCCCTTCTTTTGCTAATTGTCTTTTCACTGTCTATATCTTATGTTCTCTACCGATTTAGCCTTAACCGTGCTTGGGTGGGGTCTTTTGGTCATTGTTTGGGTTTCTTCTCCGGGGGTAAATTTTCTTAAATTAATTTCTAAATTTCGCTTTCCTGTTTCTACTTTTCTGAGATCCTATTTTCGGGTGGGGTGGTTCCCTCTAGCTCAGCTTGGCTGTTCTATCGCTGTTTGTTGTATGTTATTCTCTTAATCTTTTCGGGTTCTCTTGTTTTCTCTTAACATGGTGTTTGTTTCACTCTCCTTTACTAAAAATTGTCACGGGTTTACTTTATCTTCAAAATTATTTTCAAATTTTTCTACGTTTCTACTGCCATTGTTTTTGCCTTATTTTTGCCATGTCTATTTTGAGCAGCTATGCCAACAATGCTTTATTTTTGTGCCTTATAATTGTGTGGCATTTATTAAAGATTCTATTACATTTTTTGTATGTTGGGGCAGGCAGGTGCTCAAGGAGAGACCACCCTTTTTGAGTTTGAAATACTCTCATTTTTGCTCTATCTCGCTCCTTTGGAGCATTTGAAATTGAGTCTCACCTCGAGTCTCGCTGCCTTCCCCCTCTATGATTCGGCTTTATATATTTGGATTTTCTTCCATAATTATTTCTCTATTTTCTCACTTGAAATTTTCTTCTCTTAATTTCTCGAGCGCTTTAGTTGGCACTCACTTTTGATAATTATATCATTTCTATAGTTATATTATTGTAATTTCATATTTTCGGTTTATTTCCTGTTTTGTAATGTGCGCCCTGGTCGCGGCTGAAGGGTTTGTCCCAATTTTTCTTTCTATTTATGTGTCGGCAAAGTCCGTAATATATATGTTGAATGTACCCCCCGGTATGTTCCGGCGTAGTTTTACCCGTGTCTCGGCAAAACCCGAAAATGTATAAAGCATGGGGTCGAGTAAATCCCGGTGTCCAAAGTGAACCGAGGAAACATTTTATCATTTTTTTCATTTTTCTAAAACGCATTTTACCTCTACTAGTAGCTACGATACGTAGGCTAACGCAATTTTAATACTAACCTATGTGCCTGGAGGCCGCGGCGAGGGCGCGCGTTTCAAAAGAGGGGGTAATCTGTAGAATATTTCCTTGATTTTACCCTAAAATATTCAAGAGTGGGTGCTAACTTTATGAAAAATCAATCTAAATTGTACTATTGTGTACGGTCCAACGCCGGACTTAGCTAATGTACAAATCGTCAAAATTTGGGCGCGTGATCTTTCACTCTTGATTTTGGATGTCTTATTGTGTGGCGGTTCTTTTCTCTGTTACTCTACATCACCGCCTTGCCATTATCTCCGGGGACATTCTCCAGCTGGACCGGGGGTTCTGATCTGTTCCCTTCCGGGTTTGTTTAGTTGGCCCTTATTTTGTTTTTTGTTTAAATCTGGTGCTTGCCTTTTATAACTTTTTGCGAAATATTTAAAATTCTGTTGTATTTTCTGTGAGAAACTGCCTGAACTGTAATTTGTTTGAGTCTTGTGTTCTTTTGGGAAATTTGGTAAATTTGTGACAATCTAGATAGGGCTGTGTCGTCTTTCCAAGTCGGTTAGCGGTAAGCGTAGGAGATATCAGACATATGTACACTCGTCCACGAACCTTACAATCTTTATTGAATACTAAATTATTTTACTGAATATTTAAATTCTACACTGAAACCAATTATTCCAATATTCGATGTCGAAAGCAAATTATGCGAGAGTGAATTCGTGTGGCTCACTTCCTATCTTTGAAAGTACGGACAATGGCCGAGGTGGGACAATTCAGTTAAGCTTCATTACAGTTATGTGAATAACTGGTTATGTATACCGACTGTTTGACCTGAACATAAGAAATTGCAAATAGTTGCATTTGCAACATAGTTTGTCTATAAGTTAAGCCATATTTTATTCATATGTAAGCTAAGACTGACTGTGTACGCTAAAGTTAGCTTCTTGCACAAGGACTTGTTGTGATAAGAAAGTGGTCAAAACATTATCACAAGACATTTGGCTTCAAACCAACTGTCAATGTCTTCATTTGGGTAAGGACCTTCAATAGACTAGGAAGCCGATATTTACCAGGATTGCATGCAACATATTCACTTTTCAACACTATGACAGAATAGGCTCTTTTGAAACAGGTTTAAGCATTTAGCTTAGTGGTAAACAAGCAAGTCAATGCGCACTACTCTAGGCAGCTGCGCAGACCGCATCCCACCTGCAGCTGCTGCAGTGCACAGCAGGGCTGTACATCCTACAACTTTCTGTTAGATTGTTTTTAATAAATAAAATTAAATCAGCGTAGACTAGGTTTTATAACTTGTCAATAGAAATTCCATTGAATCAGTCAAACATTAATCGTCCAGTCTACAATTAGCAAAATCAGTTTGAATGATTAAGTATGTGGGAATAGTCTGAGTTTTTCGACATTTTAAAATTGGTTCCTAGATTTAATCATCTGCAAAATTACCAGCCTGAAAATGTCGAGAAATTATTCTGCTTAGTAAAAATTTCGCTGAAACAGGAAAGAAAACGGTTTGGCTAGCTTGTTTTGAAGAAAATTTTGTCACTTTTTTGCTTGCTTTAAATTGTTTTAGTTTGTACGACCATTATCATATTTTTCTTCATGATACAACATTTCAAAGGTTTAAGTAATTCCGGCTGAAAACTTTAGCTGGGGCTTCCTCCCTTTTTCAGTTCAATTCAATCAATCACTTTTGGTTTGTTCCAGTTGCACTATCGAGATCAGCGGGTAAGGGGTAGCGCCACCTGTTTGGCATATCCTGTTTTACAGACAGTATTATTTAAATTTGAGGAAGCATTGACCTTAAACTCAACGAGTTCTGTTGAAGCATTTCCAAAGACTGCGGTAGTTGGCATTTCCGATGACCTCCGTTGAGGCCTAACTTTACCAGTATATTGTTGTAGTCTGTATAAAATAAATAATGCAACCTTCATTACCTGCTTTGTTTGTATATAAATACAGTAAAATGCGCGGAAAATAGCTAAATCTATAACTTTTGTATCATTGATGTCGCTACTGGCAAATACAGTATGTGTCGGTTGGCTGACAAAGCCATTCACTCAGACCATAGCAAATAGCACAGTGCTAGCAGCTTAAAATAGATGCGTTTGTGTGCATATTGCTGTTGGTGCTCTAAGCAGGGTTTCCTTCTTTTGTAAAAAATGACAGGGAGTTTGTTGGGTTAGCGAACTGCAGGGCCCTGTCTGAGTAAGAGATCCACTGATCTTAGCTAAAAATTCACAAAAGTGTAAAAGTTGTCCTTGGTCATTTACGTAGGTACATTCGTTGTGGTTATCCCCGCTAATACTAGGATTATCAGAGAAACTTGAAGCCCTGCCGAATATTGTCTTATCAATGGCCTAGGAAAAACACATAAGCTCCAGGCACAGTGTTTACTTCGTTCGTCAATATTTTCTGGGCTGGAAGAGAGCAGAAGGCCTAGATATAGCTACCGCCGCTGCATTGACTGAATAACCAGTTTCGTTGTTGTTTGTTACCAAAAACGAAAATAGAACATAGTTTGCTGTGTGGCATTTCTGACATGTTTTTATCCACGTACACACGAACTCGGCTTTGTTTAATCTTTCCATAAGTGGTTTTTGCAAAGTGTTTAAGATTTGTTCAGCCACGTCCGTGATAATTGAATTGATTGAAAAGAAATTAACGAAGAGTAGTGTTGAAAAAAGGAGTTTTAATTGTAGTTTGTGTTCTAGTGCTCTACTCTTATTGCGAAGAATTATGGCGTTGCTAGCGCGAACCTGTGCTCAGTTGTCACGACAGCTATCTCCGGTTGTGCTTAATGCATCCAGATTTTATGCTACAGATTCTGATTCATTCTTGAAGCACAAACGCGAATATGCATTCAACAACTTTTTCGGTGGGTTGATTTCTTAAATCTTAAACTGACCAGAATGATAGAGAAATAATGAAAAACGCCTACCTGCAGTCACTAAGGCAAAGCCTTAGTCCGAAACAGGAGAGAGCCAATGGGCGGTGATGGCCGGTCGGTAGAGGCGGCCGCGCCCATTGGCTCTCTCCTGTTTCGGGCTAAGGCTTTGCCTTAGTGACTGCACGCTTGTACGCAGGCATTTTTTGTTATTTCTCTATGATTAATGCTTGTATCCTTCGTGGATCCGCCTGCTAGCCCAGGTACCTCATTTTCTTGATGTAAACTGTCCAAAATGTGTAGAATAGGGCTTGCTCGACATAATCTTTAAGGCATGTACAAATTAAAATCATGGTAGCGTAATGTTTTAATTTTAGATACGAACAACAACAAAGTCATGGACTGGAATGATTTCCAGATTATTCTTGATGTAAGCTTTCCTTGAGTTGCTCCAGGTTAGGAGTAACAACTGAAGGGATTAGGTATATAAGCAATGAAATTTGTTTCGAACGTAAAATGAGAGGAATATCAAACTCTCTCCAATCTGTATAATACAAGATTAGTGAGTACATAATGTAGGAGAAAAGTATGACATTATGCCTCCTCTGTAATGGCAGAACAATTATAATACTCTGCGCGTTATTCCCTTACCTTCCTCAAAGCAGTGACTCCACCTCTCGAAAATTAGGCCGCATCAGATTCACCGTGTCTGATTTGTGTGGTGGAATGATTGGCTTAGGGCTACTTTGGGGTGTAGTCGCCATAGTCCGATTTGCGGGAGGGTGGGACATTAGCGTGCTGAGTGTGGTTTCTATTTGATGTTTTAGAAAATCAAAGCGACACGTGGCTTGACTACCCTTGAATATGAAGCAGCTCGCGGTGCTCTTTCAGATATCTGGGAAAGCTTGCTGGAGGCTGCTGGAAAGCAGAAAACAGCCACAGAGATCACACTTGAGGAATGGCAGAGAATGTGGAAAACTGGAGCCACGAAGAAGTGGGAAAAACCATATCAGGGCTTTCTTTTCGAGCTGTTCAACAGAGGAGGTAATATTTTGTCCGAAATGCATTGTCGCTATTTAAACTAAGGACTGTGTTTGTGGATTATTTTTGACTGTTTTTAAATAAAATTGGTTTATCTTTGTTAGTAAAATCTGAAATCGCTGTCATCATCCCTGATTACGGTGCTCTTAAAATTATCCAGAGAAAGTTCGTTACAATACTATGTAATAGTGAAAGAAAGAAGAGGACCCATTTCACGAAAAGTCACTTCTGTGCTGCGTCCTCATCTACTAACTGTTTTTCTTGAAGCTCATGGGAGTTCTTGGGCTCCTAAGGTTCTTAAATTTTAAGAGATTTAATCCATAGCCATGTATAGTTTAATTTTTGATGTGGGTTTTTGGGGTTCTAAACTTTTCGGAGATTTGATCAGGGGCTGTAGAACAAACTAGAGTCTGTCCAACAAGTGCACAAAGCGAAATTGTTTTATCTTAATATATTTCTATCATAAATGCTACCATAAGGTATATATTTTCTGATGAGATCTTTCGCAAATGTGTACAATTTTCTCGTGCGATTTCAAAGTACAAAAAAGTCAGGTAAAGGTCTCTACGTCCAAACAGTAAGGTAAAGGCCACGATTTCTTCATGAACATTTTCCCCTAGCCACAGTGTTCTACACACCCAATTTCAACTCTTTCACATTCACTGCATGAGTTATTCTAGTTTTTCAATTTTCAAAATCCTTTGACCTGTACCGCTTTTTCGACTTTGACTGGATATTGCACGTAGAGTTGTGCCGTTAAGAAATTTCCCGGAGTCCGAGGCCCGATTCAACGCCCGGGTACAACTCTAATTGCACGTGACAAGGACAAGGAAACAAATCGTGGTCGTTTACAGTTGTGGTTATCGAGGTTTTACTTATCTTGACATGGACTGAAAGGAGAAAGTTGTGCCCACCAAAGGTCCGAAAAATCGGGACCTTCGGTGGGACTCGAATCCACGTCAGGGGAACGTTCTGTCAACTGGACTACAGAGGCACAGTCACAGCAAGCATTGCAAAAGTTTGTGTACATGACTGTCTTCATCACTTGATTCAAACTTCATATTGAAAATTGAAGGCTGATTAGATTATGTTGTGATTAAATTAGTGTGCCAGATAAGATCTCATAAGCGGCTTTGTATTGAATTTCAGATCAGATTATTGAGAAAGACTCGTACATAGAAGTGATGACTATGCATGGTAAAGATGCCAACGAAGCCAAAGAGTGCTTTGAAAAAATTACAAAGGCAAGTTCTTTCGAACTACCGAATAAATCCGAAGCTACATAGTTTTAGTAAGAGTACATAATAACCAAGAGTGTGACTGTCATCAAGCTATCCATAGTACTCAGCTCGGGATGTCTGTGGCACACCCTCCTCAAATCAATGCTTCGGAAACACGTGTCACTTTTGTCTATTATCTAAGGCATCTTGCTTTTCAGTGTCTTCTAGCATGCATTGTATGTCGCTTGAAGTTTTCAAGGTGGAGTCATACATTTACCAACAATATCATAGTTACAGTTATTATTTTAGGACGAAGACGGAGATCCAATCCAAGCCATCGACAAAAGCAGATTCACCTCGCTCTGGAAGGAGTACTTCCACAAGGGGATCTCGGATGCTCCCGGCAATTTCCTGTTTGGAAAAGTGTAATAAACTTCTGCACTTTGTGACTGTTCTGAAGCCCGAACCGAACTTCAAAGCGTCATTTGAATATTCGGGTACATTTTGATAAGGCTACAAGGCTCTGCCAATCGGGTGTCGACTATATTTTGCACTTATGCAAATGGCTTGCTTGTACATACGTTGATATATGTATTTCAGCAGTTCAAAGCATTTTAAACAGTTAATCAGATCTGTTCTTACAAGCATGCCATTTAAAGCATTTTTCCTGTTTGCTGTGTTTATTGTTGTAAGTTTGTACAGTTATCGATGACTTGTTTACAACGATCACAAACGCTTGGAAGCCCTCATTTGTGTCACAGAAACACATATTATCTAGTCTAATGTTTTGCCTTTTCATGTAGCTTATGAGCAACCCCTTGATCTTGAATTTGTTCAAACACATAGGTATAAGCACATCTAAATTATGAAGACGTCTCGGAAATAAAATGATAAATGAAAATTTGCGAATGTATGTATCCTTGGTCCTGTGGTCCTATGGTCCTTGGTAATGCATGAGTCCTTGATTTAATAAATTGGTAGAGTTTGTTGTATGTAGGAATACGCGTCTTAAGAAATTATATGCCACATGCACTAATTCAGATCTATATATGTGGGTTACAATAGTGTTTGAGGCCGGCCGGGGTTTCACCGGCCGGCTGCCGGCCGGACGATCGCCGGCCGGCCGGCGGCCGGTGAGCCCGCAGGCCGGCCGGCTACCGGCCTAGAGCAGTTTGCAGTGCAGTTATTATAACTGCTAAGATATTTATTTTTGGATGTTATCTTAGAAAAATAACACGGCATAGCATAAAAAATTAGCAAAACTAGATTTGGAGTCCATTTTAAGCTTAGTTGCTCTATTTTGCAAATTTCTGATTGGTGATTTGTATCCCAGATGGCGGCCGGCCGGCCGGCCGGCCGGTCGGCCGTTAGCCGGCCGGCCTTACCGGCCGGCCGCCGTCTGGGATACAAATCACCAGTCAGAAATTATCCGGCCAGCAAAAATCGTCGGCCGGCGGCCGGCCGCCGGCTGGCTTAGGCCGGTCGTCCTCAAACACTAGTTTACAGTATATATCTTAATCGGAACTAAAGAACGGTGTCACTACAGCACCTCCAACTCAAAACATTTGGGCCTTATGTGTGGATCGAACCCTCAGCTTGCTTTAGCGCACTGACGCTTTAGCGATTCAGCCACTCAGACACAACCGAACTAACCTTAATTTAGAATTCATTTCCAAGATGCAGTGACACGTTTTTGGAATAGGTTTATTGTGATTAATAATCTAACAATTTAATTGGCAGCTTATGAGAGGCGGCACCAGTCGTGCTCGTTGGTATCAGCCACTGTTCCTGAGAACTCTGATCATTCACAGCTGAGCACCAAAATTCAACCATATGTTAGCCTTGTGTTGCCGCTCTCTATGATCATATGTTGAAGCTTGGAAACACATTTGTATGTATATCTACAGAGATCGATTTGTCCATATATACCATAATCGTTAGTGCGTTTAGGGATAACGGGACTGCTTGTTTGAAACATTATGTACATGGATATAGACCTTTATGTGGCGGCTGGCCGTTTGACATGCGCGACTGTAACTCAAACACAGAGCCCGTTATGCTTGTAGTATATCAATAATTTTAACGAGTTCTAACAATTAAGTTTTTCTCTTCTGTAAACAATAGATATCTGGCGAATGCTTAAGACTGAAACATTGCTAACCCATGGAGTTCAATATTCGAGTCAAGGCAAAGAAAAAATTATTCTTTTCCATAATTGGACAAAGCTCTCTAAATAAGTCAAAACCAGCACTAGAGATAATTACAATTTCATGATTCCCTCATATTATTAGGTCAGACTTGGTTCACTTCATCCTCTTACAAGAAAACTGAAAGTTCTTTTAATCAGGTCCATTTTCTAATTTGGTAATTATTAAAGTTTGGCCTACGCTTACATGCAAGAATACGTACAGAAATAATTCATTTATCAGGCTAAGCTACAAAAGTATAAACAGCTGAAGCTTTCTCACGCGACTACGGTTAATAATTTAGCCCTTTCTGTAATTTGTTTTGATACAAACTCCGTGTATTCAGGAAAAGTTGAGCTAAATTCAGCAGCCTTTTTATTAAGATTTTCAGAAAGACTTCCAGAAGTTTCCTTATTCTTTAACGTAGACAACTAAATGTGCTTGACTGTGCGTGCCGTGCACATTCAGAGATGCGCACAAGACATAACTTTTATGACTGGCGCCACACTTTCTTCGGCCCATGTCAAGATAAAAGTGAGAACCCCAGAAACCTCCATCAAAAAAGGAGTTTCTCAAATTACTTTACATGCGTATCTGCACAGCACTTGGTAAATAAATACTGCTACGCTACATGACAATGTTTCTGTAAAGATTTGGCTCCGCCGGGAATCGAACCACGGGCCGCCCGGACTGCAGTCAGGCGTGCAACCACTACACCAAGGAGCGACGAGAGAAGAGCGCATAACTTCTATATCATTGGTGTATCATCATTGTACATTGCGGAAGATTTCTGCCAGGCTCTTCAAGTGTCATGCCGTATCAAACAACCGGGGAGTACTGCCCCCCCCCTGGTTTATCTCAGAAATTAAGACAGAAATTCGTGTGTATATTTCAGAGTTTTCGGGATCCCCAGACTCCAGACCCTGACAACTTCCAGCAAACACTAACCCTAGATAGCAGAGATTCAAACCTCCTGAAGAAGCTTTAAGAACTCCCCAAGAACCCAAGAATCCCCATCATAAATTTGAAACTAGATATCCTGTAGTTATGGATGAAATCTCTTCGAAAAGTTAAAAGTCTCCAGAACCCCAAGAACCACCACGGTGAAAATAAAAGCTGCAAGAAGAAACAATTAGTGGCTACACCCTGCGCAAAAACTGTGCAAAGCGTTGGAAAGCGAAAGTCGCGCAAACGTTTGGTAGTTCACATACATTCTGCTGAAGAAAATATCAAGGGTAAAATTATTTTGTGTACAGTAACATTAACTTAGAATCCTGGAAAGCAATGTCTAGTAGTAGTAAAAAGCAAAAGAAAGTAGTACGAAAAAGCATAGGTACATAGAGCATTGAATTTTCTGCTTAGAGCTTTCCGCTCCAAGATATTTTTCAGCTTTGCCAGAGAGGCAAATGGCAATAATTTAGTCTGGCAAACGAAAATGCTACCACCATGATCACATCATGTTAAACATAGTGCATGTAGACTGATTATGTTAGAATTTTAGGACACTCACACATTGCCGTCGGCTCATGAATATTGAGCATTACGCGCCTTCATTTTTTGTAGAATCAAGGTTGTTGTAGAATCAAGATCAAAGATATATTAAATACAAATACAAGTGTTGACGAAATATCCCTAAACCATCCTTTTTTCTTATTCTTCCTTTTTGTCACTTACCGTGTTTGATGCGTATTTTAGCTAACTGCCAGCGACTATTATTAATGTTCAGAAATTCTAAATTCACAGATTTGGCCAATGATTCGAAAATATTCCCTCGCCTGCGAAAGTCACCACCATTTTGCTACTTTTTTGTCTCCGCCAACCCGATCACTTCATTGGTATGGTTTGCCGTAACGGCATTATCTTTGCTTGCAGCTGGCGGTCAAATATCTATTTTGGTACATCGATATTTGACACAGACCTCAACCTATACCATTACAAAGGAGCCAAAAATAAATCTAACCTACCCAGAATTGCAACTTTGCATACCACTGGTTGAACCAACGGAAAATTTGGCCCTCGAAAATGCATTGCGCAACGCCGAAGAAAAGTTGGATAGCTTATATGCCGGGAATACATCCGATATGACAGTTAAATTTGATCAAAATTTAGCATTGTTAGCTATCCAGTTGCAAAAGGCCCTATCTTGTATTTTAAGGGAAGAAAATGTTAATTCACAGTGCACTAATTATGACACAAGCGCCGGGAAAATCTCAGAACTGATATTGTCACAGGGAACATCTTTGGAACGGTTTTTCTGGGCTTTCAAGCGGTTTGTATGTTTGGAATTTGCTTTTATTTGGGCCTATGATGATGCTGTAAACGGGAAGAATGAACTGGTTGATGTAGCAGAGGGCGAGAATGCTTGTAATCTGTACCTGAAGCTGATATCCAGCGTTCACATGTACAATCAGTGGGTGTCTGTTAACAATGGAAACTACATCTGTAGCACAATAAAGCAAAATGAAAGTATTACCATCAAAGGAAAACCTGCGTCCGAAATTGGAATTTTCGGTAAGAGCAAGTACACTTGACATTTTATTTTGCTTACCCACTTACTCGAGAGTTGGTTCGCATTAGTTTATTATTGTATATTATATTATATTATATTATATTATATTATATTATATTATATTATATTATATTATATTATATTATATTATATTATATTATATTATATTATATTATATTATATTATATTATATTATATTATATTATATTATATTATATTATATTATATTATATTATATTATATTTTGTTATATTATACTACATTGGGCTTCACAGCAGGTCTGTATTAAATGTCTAACCCACAAAACTCGATGTGTGTTCCTGTTTTAGGTTTTCGATTTCCGTTCACTGACAAGCTTGGGCATAGTGACGATTTCAATGCTATTAATCTAAATACTAGCCGAAACGTTTTTGATCTGATCTTGGGGTCACATGCCTTTTCATCCACCACAGCGACAACACTTACACAGCCCAAACTTTTCACTGACATTCCTGCCGGAGTTATACATTTTGATATTGACGTCGTTGTGTACCGCAATAAGCTGCAGCAAGAGAAAAAGGTTTGCGCTATCAATGACAGTCCTGACTGCGTATATGAATGCAAAGCTGCCTGGATAAGGAGTATCTGCGATTGTAACTCAGTTTTTGACTTTGAACCACAACTGAGTGAAAATTTCACACAGTCACAGACTGTAAAGTTGTGCAGCTTGACAACACTGGAAAACTGTATTAGCAAGACTAATCTGAGTTTGATGCTGAATAATTGCAAGGAGCAATGTAAACCTTCCTGCAATTATCAAATCTACCAGCCGACTGCATCGAGTCAAAAACCGAGATCTATGAATTCCCATTCCTGGATAAACCTAAGATACACACCCAAAGAAGTGACCGTTTTTATGGAGGGTTATGTTTACTCTTTCGATAAGTTTGTTGGTGAACTGGGTGGGATATTAGAGCTATGGCTTTCTGCCTCATGGTTGTCTCTGGTGCAAATAATCTACTTTATTGTTGAACTAGCTATAATGAGAAGACTTAACAGAAACAAGGACAAGTGAACGTTTTGCTTTACTATTACTGCTATTACTAAGAGCAAGAGTAACATAATGATAAGAGTATGACAAGCCTAACACTCTATGCAGTGAAGGCCAAAACTATGCTATGCGCGCTATCGGCTGACCCCCCCCCCCCCACGAATTGACCCCCTCTCACACCGCCCCTATATGGGAACGTGGTCGAAACGGGGGTCGCTCACTGCTTTGCATAATTACACTTGAAATTAATAGCAGCCCAATTTGGGGAGGGGGTTTAAGCGTGTATGTTTAACGCTTGCATGTAAAAAACATGCTAAGCGAGTGAGTGACCTCCGTTTGGGGCTATGTACCCATAAAGGGGCGGTGAGAGATGGGGTCAATTCGTGGGGGGAGGTCAGCCGATAGCGCGCATAGCATAGTTTTGGCCTTCACTGCATAGAGTGTTAGGCTTGTCATACTCTTATCATTATGTACTCTTGCTAAGAGTGTATTAATGATGATGATCCCGATGCCTGCCTGAAACCCGATCAGAATAAATTGTTAGGAAATAGTCACATACTGTAAAACTAGAGCTATATTGCCTAAGTAGCAAGTGCATGCTTCAGGAAATGTAGACAGATAATCCACCTTTATTTTGTACCCTGTGACCTCAGCAGAAACTGCGAGTCCCAGCCCAACTACGAGATATCTTTGTTTCGGCTCACCAATGATTAAACCCTGGTTTTGAAATTAGCACTTTTTTATCGCATCGTCACTAAGTTGTACTTAATGGCATCAGTATTTGCATTTACTTATTACAATAAAACATGGCACATTAATCACACCACAAACACAAACCCACACACTCCTCACACACACTCTCTCACACACTAACATACGCACACGCTGAAAAAATCTACATGGCTGAATGAACTTGGTTACAAAGCATTGCTCCACCGACAACTGAACGTACCGGTTCTCCAGATGAAAGCATTTATGCAAACAATTTTACCCTGGAACAATTTTTAATCTGATTACCAGAACAAAGAGAAAGTTGATATGAACTTTTATCATTACGGCTTTCTTCAGAATGTAATTCATCCAAAGTAAATAATTATTGATTGATAATCAGCTGGTTGAGTCAGTGATAACGTATAAAAACTGTTCCTTTTGTAGCACAATGTCACTATTAATGTTTCTTGTGGTTATTGTGCTTATGTAACGTAAAACATGGAACCGTTAAAGTGGTTTTTCTTGACTATCATCATACCTACAGTTGCGACAGGTAATATTTCCTTATCAACAGTTCCTAACAAGAAACTACACTTATGTAACCAACTGGATGATATATGCATTTAGTCAAATATCTCTAAGAGGGTACATACTGATTGTTATGATGATGATTCGATTTTCTGAAATGTTCTCCAACATAAATATTGTTTGATATTTGGCAGTAGTACTTGGCTAACAGGCTTAACTTAAGATAAACCCACTCTTACCAGCATTTACTGCAACTATACAGCTAACATTAAATTTCAGTTAACTTTTCTTTCATTTATTTCTCGAAAAATTTTCTTTTCAGTTTCTTTCATTTAAATGTATGCATCAAATATCAATAGCAATAATGACAACTACTCGTTTTCTGTTACAGTTGACTGACACAACCTTGATTGCCGACTTTGAACAAACGCAACTGTTAATTTGTGTTTGTGCTAGTTTAGTGGTAAAGTGGTGGGCAAAGGTCAATCTCAAACAATAAGAGCATATCAGCTGTCAGAATGTTATGAAAGCAATAGAATGAAGGTTTCTTTTTCTTTTCTTGAAATTCAGAATTTCTTTCTTTAAATTTCATATTTCTTTAACTGAAATAAAATGTTAGCTGTATATCTGTCTATGATAAGGTGATAAGACGAAGGATACAATCATTACTGAACTGATATAACAGTTGTACAAATCTTAGTCTTATAGACTAATGTAAAGTTGGAAGTGTACCGACCAAACTTTACGAGTGGGAAACTGTGCACAAGGAAAACGTCGAACCTGGAGGAGATGTAGTTCCAGTCGACCTAACTAACCTCGCCAACAAACCTAAGTGAATCCTACCGAATGGAGTTTAACCACCGATGAAAAGCAAAGACTCAATTAGAAACCTACCCCAAATTTGCTGAAATGTACATGCTTAAAAATAACTAATTACCTACCCAAATATTTCTCAGAAAAAAAAACCCTACTTACCGAATATACAAGTCTAATACAAAAACCTAAACTAAAATAGACGCCCTAAAATGGTCCAAAAAGAGACCACATTTACTTTGAAAGTATGCTTGACACAGGGGCGAACCCCGAAAATGCGTATAATAACTTTGAAGACAAAATACCGTGCATGAAATAGCCTATCTAAGCAATACAATACAAAAAAAAGAATAAAGCACTGAATACACAAAGATTTCTACTGCACAAAAATACTACAAGAAATAAGCTAGAGAGAGAAATTTACCCTAATAGAAGAACCCTAAATATATCAAAAAGAGTACGAGATTCAAAGACAGTAAATTTAAAAACAAATGCAGACAATAAAATTATGAAGAGTCCAGCTCAACAGGGTTAACCTGGAGCGACTAAAAACCAAAAGGGGTAAACCCTTTAGG
>JASAND010012887.1:0-11649 GCA_030248195.1 Trissonchulus latispiculum
AACACCATGTCGTAGCTAAACAAGAGATGGATACGCATCAACAACACTAATGGAAGAGCCCATCTGTGATCAGGATTTTAGGAGTTTACTGGAATCTACATGGCGAACCGGTAAAGATTAGCAGAGAAGAGAGTGTGTTTGAATTTCGTCCCACTTGAGAATGGGCGTGACTTAATTAGCTCTGGCGGCAATGGAGCTGAGTGTCTTTTTGAGGCTTAAGGTGGTAGTACACTGTGAACTAAAAACTTGATGAATCGGGCGGAAATTTCAGACAGTTGTTCTTTGGTGGTGCTCTGCATCAAATGAACTGGCTTACTACGCTGCAGGGACTGGCTTGCTGTCTACGCAAGAGAAATGAATGAAAAGCTTTCAGAATTTAAATGTCTCCTTCAATCCTTCAAGAATTCGTCTGATGTTTGTGTGTAGAGTGAAGTCCTTTGAAATGCCGCCACATAACTAATTTTAACTTTGTTAACTTTCATTTTAGCAACATTTGCCTAGTGCGCAAAAAAAGTCGTGGGTTCGAATCCCACCGGAGGGCCGAATTTTTCTGACCCTCGGTGGAACATGACTTTCTTCTTCTTTCTTATTTATTCCAAAAAAGCTGACTTTTAGGCATTTATCATCCCCTTTTTCTTCAGTTAACCCTTATTAAGGGGAGGGGGGCTACGAAGGGGTTGGCACGACCTCGTCGGAGAGAGCTACTTTTCCCCCCCAACATTAGCCAACATATCAAAGTAAAAAAGTTTAGGGTGGGCAACAATATATCTCATGTACACCGTTTTTATTAACTACTCATAACAGCTCAAAGTTTAAAATTTGGCAAAACGTTGCGATGTGACCGTGCGCCGTTTTCGATCTAATAAAATTGACAGCCCCTAGCCTACCCCAGCTTTTTAGCAAATATTAGACTCTAATAGGGGCAAACTGTCTGTAGGTTTCGAGGACTTTGGCTTTCTAGTTAGTGTGATAGCTAACTTTTTGTTAAGAAATAACCCTTATTTTTAGGCCTGAAAAGCTATCGATATAAGCGCAGTACAAATGGGGTCAAAAAGTTTTTTGTCTCTGATTTCGCCGAAAAGGTGGTTATAGAGGTTATTTGACCTGCTGAATCCGAATATGAAATCCGTTTTTCGATATGACGCTTCCTTCGTTCAGTATGCGCTTACAACTGTCTTAGAGTTTTTTGGAGCGATAGCCATTCATACTTAGAGAAATCAATCTAGCATTTCTAAACACTGCAGCGAGGTTTAGTGACCTAGCTTTCTGCATATCTTGGTACACTCACTGGCCTGTAATGCGCAAAGTTTCAGCCGATTCTGCCAAAGTAATTTGGAGTAATTGGCTCACATCTTAGAAATGGCACCAAATAACAGCGACAATGTCGATAATGTAATCTAGCACTGCGAACGCAGGGATTAACGAAATCACGTCATTTTTACATAAGTTAAGACAGATACTTGGGGTATTAATTGGAGCAAAGTTGGGTTCATTTGGTAAACCACAGCTCATTAGACGTTTGTTAGCCTCCACCCGTATAGACCTACAACACCCAATTTTTCGCACTTTGATTGTATCTCACAGAAA
Source organism: Trissonchulus latispiculum (assembly GCA_030248195.1). Lineage (NCBI taxonomy): Eukaryota > Metazoa > Nematoda > Enoplea > Enoplida > Ironidae > Trissonchulus > Trissonchulus latispiculum. Next base: position 1,588 of record JASAND010012887.1, read on the forward strand.
AGTATGCATGGATCTAAGGATTATTTTGGACGATATCAAAGCGCTATATGACAGAACTATTTCTGGAAAATTTGGGTACCGTACCTTGCCCATAGCGATCAGGGCGAGGCGAAGTTTGTGTACGTGCCAAGTCGAGCTTTGGACCGACAACACCAACTTCTGATGGGTCCACAGGACGCTATGCTGCATGGAATTCTTTCAAACTTTAAACTATTTTACACCAAACCTAATACTATTATGTGGCAAAAGACTAGCTAGCTTTTCCAACATCGAACTTTTAGTGAAATTCGTAGCCCCCCCCCCCTTTAAGGTGGTGATTCCCTTTGGTCACATAAAGTTTGCACCATTATTACTCATTCATTACTTGGAGTTAAGAAGCCATTTTTATATCAAAATGCAGCTTGACATGTTCTCTTTTTAATGCACACGATGAAACTAATGTTGCTTTTTTAAAATATTTTTAACACATTTTAGAAGAAGTATAATTTTCCAGAATTTTTGCAGACTCAAGTAAATTTTTTTCGCGAGACATCGGTTATATCATTCGATACCTCCATCAAATAGCTGGGTATGATTTTTTATTTATTGTGAAATCGCTCTTCGTTATGGAGAAATAAGCTGAAATGTGTGCGTAACCTGTATTTTGCCTAGTTTTTCCAAATTTGTCAAGCGATTACTTTAGGTAGAAAGCAGTAATCGGGGCAACTAAAAAAACGTCCCTGGGTATATTTGTGCAGAACACATCTGTTGAGTATCAGCACTCCAGCTTGCATGGTGAATGCTCCACTATCTTTGGAAAAAAATTGGTCGGGTTTTTGCAAAAACTACATTTTTCATGGTAGCAGCCTACAGGATAGCTGTTGCACGACGATCATGCGTCGGATAATTTGCCCCTATGAGATCTTCAGATCGACGCCCTTAGTTTGATTTTACGGCTTGCATAGTTCAAGAAATGATGGATTATTTGATTTCTGCGAAAATGACAAGTTTTCGACGGCAAATCAAGAAAATCGGCTATATCTCACGGTAGAGAAAAGCTAGAACGTTGCTTTAAAAAGCAAAAATATGAAGCTCAACGAGATCTTTCGAATGAATATAGTAATAATAACTGTATAGCTGCTGCCAAACTTTCAGAAATTGGGGAAAACCGCCCTGTCCGGAAATCTCGAATTTTTGAGTCGGGATTGCTCGGAGGGTGTTAAAACGATAAAAGAACGTATTTCGGAAAGTTTCGTCAAATTTCAACTTGATTTACCCCGCCAACCAACAATATGTGCCCAAAAGGAATCACCACCTTAAACGGACGGTCAAGTTTTTGCCAGTTACGGAATAAGTACTCGAGATTAACTGAAGAATAAGCTAATCCTGATTTGTGCAACGAGATAGCGGAAAAATAACCTCGAGGTTATTTTAGTCTTCAGTTATTCTTCGTTGGTGCAAGCCAGTGATTATTATCGTTATTAAGAAATTGTTGTTAATTATTAATTAAAACGGTTTAATTTACTTTACTAACAACTAATAACATTTAATAACAACTGTTATTTATGAGAAACAATCCATCCAAATTTAATTAATCAAACTGATTAATCCAATAATAGAGTGTGTGCTAACTTGACAGATGTGGCGCTGTTGTTTAGCTGGATACTGTCCGCGCATCTGACATTAGAAGCTGTGAGTCCAAAACATCAGGTCAATGCATAGTGGTGGATGGGATCCAAGATAATACTAAGTTTTGATTTTTGAAATATTTATTTTTTCGAAGTATACACAGCCTGTAACTTAAATAAACACTGTGAAATGCAAATCAATTTTGTAGTTTTTAAATATGATGTATTATTGTTTGGCTTTGGCAAGTTTGTGAAACTGTTGGGGGAACACTCCCCTTCGCCTTCATATGAGATGTGGCTGGCGATAAAAGTGGGATGGGGGTTGAAAAAAGTAGGGAGAAAAAGAGAAGAGGAGCCGAAAAAAGTCGATTTTGGGGGAGGGGTAAAAATTCGAAGGGCTGGGTCATCAAAAAATCGGATTTTCGTTAAAAACACTCCATTTTCAGCTACGTATTTTTGGCAATTTTTAAGGTAATTAAGCTTATTTTAGCAATTTTTCGCTGATGTTTTGAAAATTTTCGAATTTGTGGTTAAAAATTTGCAAAAATTTAGGTAGGGGGTTGAAAATTTTTAGGGGTGGTTGTTGACTGAAGGCCGATTTGGGGAGATGGAATGGAGGGATAGAAAAATTTTTTAGGGGGAAGGTCGGTGACCCCTCCATTTGGGGGGGGGGTAGGGGGACCCCTCCCCCAAATGGAGGGGTCACCGACTCATCGACGTCACCGACATATATATTTGGCAAAACTTGTCCAAAATTTCTGTGTAACGCTACTAAATTTTTTTGCAATTTTCCAGAAAAAGTGTAATTACACGCGTTTTTGAGCGAAAAACACTGCTTTCAGCTACACCCCCACCCCCAACTTTTTCTCAAGGTATATTATGAGGCCAACATGTTTCTGAGTCCAGAATTAGGTCAATAATGAGTGTAGAAGTCTATAAAACCGTTATAAACGTGTATATTCAAGCGGGAAAAAACCCACTTTTTTTCTTGGACCAGAACTTTCGACTGGTTTGGGTTAGCACGACTTTGATACTATATTTAGTTAGGGTTTGCCCTAAGCTTTCGAATGAGGTATAGTTTGTCTCTCTAGACCCTGCCGTTATGGAGAAATTAAAGTTTTCCGTGTCGGGAAAAAACCCAATGCGGGAAAAAACCCATCGGCGGGAAAAAATCCACCCGGATTTTTTTGCTGGAAGCGTGCCAGAACAATTTTGACGGTGCCATTCGAAAGAGCGGGTTGTTTTTAGTAGGTCTACATCGAAAAATACAAACATTTTTGGAAAATTTCAGAAAAAATTGAATTTTGAAAATTTTGTATGTTTAACACGTAAACATATGCAAATTTTGGAAATTTTTTAAAAGTGTTTATTTTTGGCAGTTTCAGCATCCTATCGTGTAGAAAACGTGTTTTCCTGCATTTAGAGCCAAACTAGGCCCATTTTAAGGCAAAAATAAGCATTTTTGGCCAAAATTGAAATTTTGGCGTGAAATGGCACCATGTCCGATTTAGACCCCCTGGACCACCCGTAACAGAACGAACCCGGGTAAAACCTATACCAATTTAATCTATAGGGTCTATTAAACAAATGTATGTTTTAGTTTGACCTTTCCTGCTAGCTAACGGTTAGAAAAATATTCAATTTTGAAAAGTGGGTTTTTTCCCCGCCGATGGGCTTTTTTTCCCGCCAACTCTAGGTTACCCCCAGGTCGCACCGGATGGGTTAGAGCAGTGTGGCATATATCATCATGAAGCCCAACAGATGCCCTACACATACATACAATCCGCTTTGGTCTAGGTCTTGCCAGTAGTTCAGGGTGGCCAGCCAAAGTTTGCCAAATTTCGGCACTTGGACGGACCAAAATTTTCGAAAATTTCAAAGTCCCAAAAAATTTGCAGGGAAGCAGTGGGAACAACAATAATGCAGCCTCTAGGGTTATTTTTGACGCTCTTCAAGATAGGCTATTAAAATCCCATATAGCTCATACCGGTAAGCCCACACTGGAGGTGGGTTTTTTCCCCGCATATTAAAATGGGTTTTTTCCCGCTTGACTATATTTCTCGTGAATAAACACGTTAAGCCAAAAATTTTGACTATTTGAAAAATTGTTTAATATTTACCCTAGAAATGCCCAATTTTGGAGCGGTGACCCCCCCGTCAATTACCACACCTAAGGCAAGGCCCTATGGGGGCCCGCCCGGGAAGCCCCCCTCCCGAAAAAAAACCCCTAAAAATATAACTATAATTCTTGCACAACGTTCCGGGTGTTCCTTCTCTAGGCCAAAAAAGAGCGGGGAGGGGGGCGGGAAATAGAATAAGCTAAAAAAGCCAAAAAACCGTAACAATTGGCGTGTTTTCTACGTATTATACTGCTACAACTAAGCTCGAAAGTGCTTTAAAATCAAGTTTCGTACCAAAATAGACAATTTTGACCAAAAAATTTCGGCAAGGTCAAATTTGGCATTTTCTGGGTATAGCCATGGGGAGAAAAACCCCAATTTTTCAGATTTTGGCTTTTTTGTTATAAGGGCTAGCTGAGAACTATATATATATATATGTATATATATATATATATCATACGTGGGCAATGAACTTGGCTCTAGCCTGCACAGCCTTCGAACTCACTGCGCGGGGGGGGGTCAAATTTTTAATTTTTCACGATATGTGTCGGCTGTAATTTTTACAATGCTCTGTTTTAATCAGGCATTTTTCAAGCCCCTTTCTCGGAAAGATTTGCTAATTTTAACGCAATCCTCTGAGATTTTGGTGAATCTCGCAAAAAACGCGAAACTTTATATTCTCTGGTTTTACTTAAGGTGGTGGTATCCTATTGTGCAGTGCATTTATGGTGATTTTTGAAACGCCATAACTTTCGCAATTTTTGCAGTTGGAAAGAGCTTTATGCATCGTTTTAAAGCTTATTATCTGAACATTCGCATGGGCTTACGACACTGGCAAAATTAGCCAAAAATAGCAGAAATTTTCTGACATGCTAACATCCAACAGGATGAATATAGGCCAAAAATTTTTGAACATAGATTTGTCAAAACTGAAGAATCGGCCAAAAGTTCTTTTTGCGCCACCATATGAAGAACATATGGGCCGAGGGACGTTTTTTGGATTTGGCTCAGCAGGTCTTAACGGTCGAGAAAATTGGCCAAATGCACGGTAACACGAAATTTCGCAACTTCGTATTGAGTTTTCTTACTACTCGATAAGTTTTAACCAAAACCAAGAAAAATGTCCCTCCGTAAAAGTACGAATTTCAATTTTGCCAAAAATCTCCGGAATCCGTCTAGTAGTTTTTGAGAAATCGATGTTCGAAACTAAATAATCGCAGTTTTGCCAAAATGGGTTTTCGGCTAAATCTCTAGCTTAAAGCAATAAGCCATCGCCCATCGAATAGTCTCGGTTTTTGGACCGAGACCTGAAATTTCTTGAAACCATTTTTCAGCGAAAATTTTAAATCAATGTTATGAAAACTAACTAAAGAGGCGCGAAAACCGCATTTTTATGTGTTGAAGTCGCTAATACAGGGTCTAAGACTCAAAAACTGGAAGAAGCTAAACAGCCTGAAATTGTTGGTCTTGGTTTTGGCCAGTCTCTGTCTCGGTACCCTGGTAACATTAATGCACTTTGTTGCGCGGGGGTAAAACTTTTGTTGCGCTGGATTAAAACTTTATCCGCTTTGCTGCGCTGGGATAAAAATTTTGTTGCGCGGCGATGAAAATTTTGTTGCTCGGGACAAAATTTTGATGCGCTAAGTTGAACGGGGGTAAAAATTGTACTGAGCGAATTTGCTGCTCGAGCTAGAAATTTTGTCGCACGGGATAAATTTCTAATACTCTTTTGTTTCGCGGTGGTAAAAAGTTTGTTGTGCGGAACAAAATTTTGATGCGCTTTGCTGCGCGCGGGTATTTTGTTGCGCGGCGATAAACATTTGTTGCACGGGATAAACTCTTGACGCGCTTTCCTGCGCGGGGTAAAAATTTTACTGCGCGGGGGTAAGATTTCTGCTGCGCACTGCGCGGGGGTAAATTTTTCCTAGCCTGCACATGTGCAGAAGTTGTGCAGGCATTGCCAATGCGTGATATATATATATATATATATATATACCATCGTACTTAGCGTATATACTTAGAACGAAAAATAACCCAATGGGGGAGAATCCTGACACTTCCTATGTAAAATTTAACTCTTTTTTAGTTAATATAAATCAAAACACCCGACCTAGGTAGCTTTTTTGAGATCTCATGTGCCATTGAAAATGCAGCATCAAATGTACAGGTATCATAAATTATAACATTTCGGATCGGAGGTGCTGCAATGTCAATTATTTCTTTCACTTCCATCACATAAACATAGGGCAATTTTTGGAAAATGCTAAAAACTATGTAATTTGATAAAACTTATTATTCTAACGTGTAGACAATGGTTTTTACGTAAAATTGACTATCAAAATTCCCAATTAGACCTCTGCTGTAGCGAATTTGCACTTTTAGGGTACTTTGTCTCTAGCTACCCAGATATTCAAAATTGCCCAAATCTGACAGCATAGGGTGACGCAGGGTGACCAGCGTCCTCGATAATACTGCACTATAGCCACGAATTGTTTCCCTGTTGAGTTGGTAAAAAAGTTTCAAAAAAATTGGGTGGGTTTCCCCCCCAAAGTGGGTTTTCCCCCGTCACGTTTGCCAATGTACCAGGCTGCCAATGTGTCCACCCCCACTAATGAAAACCCAAACGTTTTTGGTGGATGTTAGTCCCGCAAATTGGGGTGGGTGCGGGCATGGTTTGGGTCTGGGATTTTCCATTTGGGGATGGGTCTGCCTCCAGAATTTCGAGGGTATGGTAGGGACTTGTCCGTAATATGCAAATTAGTTTAGTCAATATTTAAGGGAGAGAATTTGCTTCATTTTCGGTCACTTTTTCATTTCTATCATCACTTTCCCGAAATTCATCGGATTTGAAGAGTTGGTTGATTAGGAATGGGATACATTATGTACACGGTCTTGTTTTGTGATTGGTTTCTAAAAATTATGCTGTCTGAAATAAATTCCTTTTTGCTTTAATTATATTCCTAACTTTAAAACCTCACACTCAACACGAATCTTGCAATCGTTTTCTCCTTTACCAAGTTCTCATATTTGCGAATTTTTATGTAATTGTATTCACCATAACACCGTTTCAAAATTTACATGTTCTAAAACAGTTTTTAATCAGGAACACGTATATTTTTTCAAACTAGAATTAACGACATTTCGAATTTTTACGGAAATCTAATTTCTTTCTTTCTCTTCTGGTTGGGCCGCGTTGCAAAAGATTCTCCTAAGCCTAGGAGCGCTCCTAAGTTCAGCTTAGGTGCTCGCTTAGGAGAATTGGTTTTGAAAAGATTCTCCTAAGCTAGGAGTGCAATCGACCACTCCTAACTTTTCTCCTAAGTTGGCTGAATTTAGGAGCAGCGACAGCTAAACTTACACTCTTAAAATGACTCCTGTAGAAACTACAGGAATTCTTGTAATTTTCTACAAAAGTGCTCCTATGCGGTCAGTCACTATCGGAGCTTCCTGTATTTTACACAAAAGTAACTTTTGTATTTTTACCGGCCTCTCGAATAGTAAAATTACAGGAGTTTCCTGTAGAAAATACTAAGGAAACCTGTAGTTTTTATTACAAGAGTTTCCTGTAGAAAATACTAAAGAAACCTGTAGTTTTGTTCTACTTTTTTGACAATCCTGAATCAGATATCAAACCTGTAGTTTTTACAAGTCAAAACCTGTAAATTTTACTGGAGCGACCTGTTATTTTAAGGGGGGGGGGCGGCAGGTGCGGGGGCGGCCGCTCCCAAAATATTTTCCCACCGTTACAAAGAATTCACCCACGGGGTGTTGAAAGACTGAAAATTTGAAAAAATTCAAAAATTTCAGCCTTCAAAAATTTTGATCACTGTCGCCCGTATATACTCAGTCTGCGTTATCAGCGTATCGAGTACTTTCCTGTAGAGTAAACCTGTAAACCAATGAAAGCTACAGGTTTCACTTGTATTGAATACTGGTCTAACTTATAACCAATTCTACCAAGGTATGTTCGGTAAAAACTACCAACGATGTCCTGTAAAAATGAAAAGACTTGACCTGTATTTTCTACAAAAGCTTTTGTATTTATCATCTACAAGAGAGATTCCTGTAGTTTCTACTAGGGATCGGCTCCGGCTCCGGCTCCGGCTCCGGCTCCGGCCGGAGTTGGCACCTCCGGCTCCGGCTGGCCGGAGCCGGAGTTTTTCAAGGAAATCTGTAGGTTCCAGGATTAACTTTAAATCGACTCAGATACATCTTGAAAATATTGTTTCATAAGTGTTTTGCGTATATATCAATTCTGAATTTTCGTTGAGACGTCAAGTTTTATTAAAATCTCAATATTTCTGCACATTTCTGTCAAATTCAAAGTTTTAATTGCTGCAGAAACTTTCAAGTTTTGGAACAATTTGGATCAAATTAACTATTAGAATAACAACTAATATATATAGTTCGAACAACAACTTGAATTAGAGTTAAAAACTGAAATTAAAGCTTAGCGGGTAGAAGAATTATATGGTATATATCTACATATACAATACAGTACAAGCATGCGTACTTTGACATGCTTTATCAAATAGCATATCTCTAGATTCGCTACTATACCCCAATTCACTATTTTTTCAATATATACGTAAAAACGTATTTTACTCCTCTTTCTGAACTGCATACAACCTAAGAAATAATTACGTATATATAAAGTATGAATGAATTTGAATTTAATAAATTTAAATGTGTTGAATAAAAACTAATACAAGAATTTAAGTGTACTGTTAGCTTCATACTCACTTCTGAGGCTGCCGTATGTTTCAGCTTCAGTTCTCTTATTAAAGCTTAAAAGGGTTGAGGGTTATGTGTATACAACAGCTAAATGTTAAAATGTTGAATATAAAATACAATGTTTGGATTAATTTTTTCTTTCTGACTGGTATAGCTATACGTTGAATCTGTATAATTAACTAACTTCTTTGAAGGTCTTCGAGAGAAAAGACGTTAAGGAAATATAAACAGAATTTTACTTGCAATAGAAAATTTCAATGAACAAAATTATTCATTATTTCAATACATTATGCCTGATGACCAAAAATGACTACACAGCCAAAAATAGGCAAAAATTAAATTCAGAATTCCATGAACTGTTATTAAAAATTTAGTGTCATTTTTAGTCTACCTCCGGCTCCGGCTCCGGCTCCGGCTCCGGCCGGAGGTGACCTGCCTCCGGCTCCGGCTCCGGCCGGAGGCAAAATCCCACCTCCGTCCAATCCCTAGTTTCTACCGGAACATTTCTAAGAGTGTAGGAGAAATCTTTTGAAACGGGTTTAGGAGGTCTCCTAACTCCCTTCTAGACTGCTCCCAGACATCCTCCTAAGTACCCTCCTAGGAGGATACTTAGGAGAATCTTTTGCAACGCACCCCTGATTTTTAGGGAATTTTTAACATAGCACGATGGAGGGTCTGCTAAATGCGGGTGCCATGCCAACGTATACCTTTGTTTGTTGTTGCATCTCAATCCTAAGGACAACATTACGATGTCCATTGTGCTGGTCAGCTGAGGTTTCAGAAGCTTCGTCTGCTTTTCAGACCAACCCTGAGTAACTGTTTTTAGCTGTTCACCGTTTAGTTCTTTTTTAATGCGGATCATTTCCGCCTTTCCTATCTGAGGCTTGGCCGTCCCACCGACCCTCGTCTGCAGCCGTTAGTTTTTCTACCCTGGTGTGGAGAAGAGTTCAAGCAGAAACTACTAAAACATTGTCCTTTAAGATATGCAAATGAGATATGCAAATATTAAGATACATTATATATGTTTGATTGCACTGTGGGGGGGCATTGCAGACATGTGCTTGATTATTATGGCTCCTGACTCCTGAGTTACCCCATTTCCAAGGTTTATTAATAATATTTGTATTAGTTAATTAATAAATTAGTGCTGCATTTTATATTTAGTGGTTACTTAGGGGATTGATCCGACATCACACACCACCGGTAATCACCTGTAACCTTCTAGATTTATCTTGATTTCAAGTAGCATCGCAGATTATTTAATCACATAGACTCAAACTTCACACTGGCTTACTTCTACTGGGGGGTGGAGGCCCCATTCGGCACCCCATACCATTTTTAGCCTAAATTTTCAAAACATTTTAATGTTATGTATCATATATGTATCATTATATATGTATTCAGAAGTGCTAATGTTTCAGGAAATTTATAGTAAAAATTCAAAGTTCGCTCCTAAACCCAAATAGTAGAAAAAGGATTCCATTCGAATGGCTCCCGTTCAGACTGGATGGCAATCGTCAAGAGACAATGAAAATTCTACGTGTTTAATTGTTGTAAACATTATATACAGAGTCAAACAGAATGTTGCACTTCTGAATCAG
>JASAND010012888.1:0-13591 GCA_030248195.1 Trissonchulus latispiculum
GTGCGCACTGCGCGGTCCCCCCAGAAATTAGGGTGTACCAGGTACACCCTCAGTACACCCCTTGCTCATGTATGGTGAAGTGCCATGCAGAAATATTTCTCCACTATCACGTTGTGAGGCATATAATCATACATTAACATAGGGTCGGGTCCTGGGGGGGGCTTGTCCCCAAAAAAATTTGAGGGGGCTTGTACCTCGAACAAAAATTTTCAGGGGGGCTTGTACCTCAAGAATAAATATGAAAAATTTTTCGAAAAATTACCGCAAATTTTATCAAAATTTGCTAAAATCGTCAATTTTTGGACAAAAATTCAAAATTTTGCTCGATTTTCCCAAAAAATTAGACATTTTAACTAAAAAGTTCCGGCGAAGCCGGAAATTTTTTGAAATTTTACTGCAAAAACTAATTTTTTCCGGCTATTTTTGGTTACCCCTTGGCCATTTTTTCGTTACCCCTTGTCCCCGACGGCGATAGGGCTTGTACCTTGTCCGGGTTGGGGGGGGCTTGGACCCCCCCCAGACCCCCCCCGCGTTAACCTATGCATATAATAGTATATAGTGGAACACTAAAGTATGCTGCGTATTCCAAGTATACACTTTCTAATCGCTTGCGTATTTACGCTACACATTTTAGAATGCGTATTCCAGTTACACAGATTAGAAATATGCGGCCCGGTTACCCGGTCACCTAAATTACACACGGTTACACTTAAATTTACAGACACATCAAAAACGATAAACCTACGACTACTTTTACACGTTAATAGTTGCAAAAGAAACACCAGTCAAGCCGTCGGTGAGATTGGTGAGATGAATCACTAGTGAGCATCCACTTTGCCGCCTCATTGAAACATTTAAAATATGTGGCACTGAGCCGCCGACGGAGTTTACTGTCCGTCCAACATAAGATGTACATAAGTACAACTTAAATTTTAACAAGCTGACCCCTAAAAGGGGTGTAGTTCTGCAACTGAGCATATCACTTTGACAAGCTTAAGTCAACGTGTAAGGGAGCGATTTGACTTATGGCTTACTTGGCAACCTTTTAATTGCTAAATTGAAAGCCCTAAGCTAAGTCTGACATATGCCGCTACGTCTATGCCGGTAAAACCAAGAAATGCTCACGTGCGCCAATGTGAAAAACAATTTGTTATCTTGCTAATCCTATTTCGCTAAAATTAAAAACTGGGTGAGACATAATTTGCACAGGTATCTCTGCATCTCCTGCCTCTGTCTCCACCGCCCGTGGACTGCAGATTAACAAAAACGTGTCGTTTTTTGCATTTGTCGTTGTTTGATAATACTCATGACGGTGGTTGCACTATTACGGCATGGTTCATGTCTTTAACCAATATTTCAACCTTCTCCTAGTATGCTGAGTGTCACTTGCTCTGTGCTCTCTAAGACTAAGAGTCCGCGAAACAGACACAACAAGAACGTTTTGTACAGCTTACATTATGTGACCCTTCAACAGTAAACTCAACATGTGCCCTTGTGGCCGAAAAAGTATTCGCTGGAATAAAGATCCTACTTTCTTACGTTGCACTGGCGTAAACACCATGCAATAATGTGTAGTGCCTTTGGTGCCATGTTTTGTTCAGTGAAGGATTTTTAGGGAATTTAAATTAGAAAATTTTGAAAACTTGTTAGTTTGTCACTTGTCTGAAGAATAGTGTTGTGTAAGAGCTGCTACTGCTTAGGCAATCAGTCAGCAGTCAGCCAGAAAACATACAGCCGACTAATCAACCCATCATCAAAACTTAATTTAGCAACAATCCTGCTATGTCTGAATCGCAAAGCAGACAAGATAATATAACAAAAACGGAAAAAGCAAAAATTAGGTGACAGCTTCCCACCCCATTGGTTACAAAAAAATTGAAGAGACCATACTAGCACAGTGCTGAGCACAGGCAAATACTGACGCCTCCAGGCAGAACAACAAATATATAAATATATAAATATAAAAACTGCTAGAAGCCTAAATTTACAAAAAACTGCTTGTGATAATGTGTCTTATGCATATGTGTCACCCTGCGACTGGCATTTGGGATTCATCATTATTTTATTGGTTACAATCAGGGTGGTCTTTGCAATCAAAATTTGAAATGAAACTAGTATCGTCTGTCTGCGGGTGTGGCCGTATTTTTATGAATTAAACCACTGGGGAGTGTTCTTTGGCACGTCCAGCGCCAATCTTATTAACGCCAAAATAGAGTTCAGTTCTCTAAGCTGGATTATATTATACTTAAGCATTTCAAGACCAAGCATGCGAACGGGTTGCATTGATTGGTATGTAATTATTTAAGGTTAAAATATGTGACATTCGTAAAAGTGTATATTCCTGTTTGAAGGCAAGTTTACTGGTTTAACTTTAAAATGTACTCTTTTAGCAAACAATCGACTAGCTAAAGCAGTATTCTAGCTTATGTATATTTTATGAACATAATATATAGAGTAACTCCTGTTTTCCTTTCGCAACCCAAACATCTCCATTTATGGTGCAATATATAATGTAATTAAATTAAAGGCTAAATATATTTTTTTTAAATTTAAGTTGTACTTGTGTATACTTATGTTGTACAGTAATCACTGTCGGCGGCTCAGCCCCACAGTTTAAATGTTTCAATGAGGTGGCAAATTGGATGCTCACTAGTATTCATCTCACCGACGGCTTGACTGGTGTTTCTTTTGCAACTGTTAACGTAAGTAGTCGTAGGTTTATCGTTTTTGATGTGTCTTCAAATTTAGGTGTATAGCAGTTTTTAATGGATTAAATTTTAATCTATAAACATGCAGCAGCTGCTGTGTAATTTCCCAATAATCAATTACTGTCGGAGTGTAATGCAAAAATATATATATATATATATATATACATGTCTTTCTGGATAAATTTGACAGGGCAGTGATAGGTTCTCTCATTTTATGAACTTCATTTACTTGCAGTATTATGACAAAGCATGGAACCCCTTTCGCCTATCTTTAGCCGACATCTAGCGTTTAAATGTCCCCCGCGATAAGGATAACACTAAAATTCAGCTCACAAGTATTACAGGGTGGCAATTCCAAACAAGAAACTCTGTGGGTGGAAATTCCAAACAAGAAACTCTGTCATTTCGCAAAACAAGACGTTCTGAACATCACCTCGACGTCGAGAATATGCTCTTTTTCGGAGCCATCTCGTTAAAGGTTTTTTAAAACTTTAAATTTTCTGAATTAATCAGCTTCCGCATGTAGCCATACAAAATTTCAGAGGTGTTTGAGGGCAAAACGTGGATTAGGTAAGCTGTTTTAGGATGAAATAATCGACAGAAATGCGACAGCAGTTTGGGAAATTTAGAATAGGGGTCTTTTCCTATTTCCAGATACACCCCGACCCCACAGTGCTAAAAGTTATTATTTTGAATTCGTATCAATACTTAAAACCAAGAGTACATAATATAAGAGTGTGCCACTAGGCACACTCTGTTATCAGAGCAAAAACTATGCTCTGCTCGCTAACGGCCCACCCCCCCCCCCGCAAATTAGACCCTGCACTTCAAAGAATTTTGTGCGCTATGTTTGTGTTCTAAAGCTCGAAACAGGCACAAAATTCGCGCACGCACTGCTTGTGTTTTCGAGCTTAAGCACATAAACATAGAGCGAGAGAGCGTACCCCCGTTTCGACTAGGTACTGATTTGCGTGGGGAGGGGGTCACCAGGGTCTGATTTGCGGGGGGGGGGTGGGCCGTTAGCGTGCAGAGCATAGTTTTTGCTCTGATAACATAGAGTGTGCCTAGTGGCACACTCTTATATTATGTACTCTTGTTAAAACGTATTTTCAGAACTTACCCACTTGAGTTAAAATTTGGTGTTGACATGTTTTTGACCGCGCTGAAAATAAAATTTACAATTAAGTTTTTTTTAAATTTTTGAATTCATCAACGTCCAGTATGCAGTATGCACTCATACAAAATTTCTAAGCTATTTGTGAAAAATTAAACCTTAGGGCTGGGGGAAAAGCGCAAAAAATCCGGGAGATACATGTGTGTTTTTAGATTCCTAAGTATTTTAATGTTTTGTAGATATATTTTCTCATTACTTTCTTCAAATTTAGTTGTTTTAAGCACCTATTCGTGTGGTTGTTTTGCCTGACTACATGTGAAGAAACCGACATTTCCAATAACCTTAGTAACCTAGCTACCTCAAATAATTCATTCCTTCATATAGTTACACTTATTTAGTTACATCTATGCCATATTTTTCACATTTTTGTCATTAGACTATTATGAAATCTGCCAATCTTTCAGTCCTACGGTGGGCAGTTATTTTCATGGAACTTTATATTAACTGGAGTTATCTCACTGAAGTCATTAATCATTGGCAACAGGTTGGCTGGCTTTATTCAGGTGCAAAGCAAAAGCAACAATTACCTTAGGCGAAACTATGCAAAGCAACAACATTAGGTCAAATCAAGGTGCCTATGCATGTAGTAAACATCATATACAGGGATACATACCACGCATCCTATTTTGTCTTGGTGTCGATTAGGAGCCAGTATTGTAAGAACAAATGAACGCTTTGTTCATACGCCAAAACATTACTTATAAGCAGGTGCACATTCATGGCAAATTAACAAATGTGCACAACATGTGCACAAGCTAGAAATTAAGAAGAACGTAATTTGTTGAGAACGTAATTAATTAAGTGTCTTTGGTTTGCAATTCTAATAACGAACTTTTCAACTGAAAATAAACATCGTAACATTAAGGAATATATGCATATATTCCTTAAAATAATATCTTTAATGCGCATTTAACAAAAGATTACATCAACAAGCATTTGCGTAATTAGTTCTGGCCAAAAATTAATCCCCCCGTTGGCCCCCCGTGGGCCATATATTTATTTTCTCAGTCGCACAGAGAAAGGGCCGTCTCTAGCTATTGCTACCGTAATCCCACTCTATGAGTCATGTTTTCCCTTAGCTTAGCTTTTCCCTTCCGTCATGTTAGCTCCACCTTCCTGTTTAACAAACTAGTCATCTTGTTTTCACAGTTGGATTTACTACTGTACGGTAAGCGTAATCTATAACTTCTCAAATGTCTCTTATTACTCATGTCTACTGTTGTCGGCATTCAATTTTGAATCCTTTTATTATGTTGTTAATGTGTACTTCATACATGGGCAATGAACTTGGTCCTAGCCTGCACAGCTTTCGAGCTCACTGTGCGAGGGCTCACATTTTGTATTTTTCACGATAAGCTCACGATACGTTTAATTCTACCGTTTTTACAATGCTCTGTTTAAGTCACACATGTTTCAAACCTTTGTCGGAAAGATTTGCCAACTTGTACGGAATCCCCCAAGATTTTAATGAATCTCGCAAAAAATGCTAAAATCTTCATTCTCTGGTTTTACTTACACGAGAAATAAAAATGCTTTTCTGGAGCGTGAAAAAGTAATATGGGTGATAGTGAGGTTGCAAAAGCAAGAGAGGTCTAGTCTTTACAATGCTTGATATGGGGTTAGGTTCAAAAATACAAAACGACTAGGTTGTGAATTATTATGAGCACAGCAACAGCTTCGCCGCACAACCCATATTCGCGGTCTGTAAATGTAAATCATTATGCTTATCTACGCTACAATTAGTTTATCGTGCTTATCTAAATAAATAAATAAATAAATAATCTACAGCTATGTATTCGATCGAGCTTTCATCGAACTCTTATTTTAGCAAACTTTTTCTTCAAGAAATGCTTTATACTAACCAATGCATTTATCCATTCATAGGGAAAATTTATATTTCGAGAATATTTTAGGACTCTCCGATGATCTATTATTTCCTCCTGTCTTTAATCAATAGCTTAGTATCATACCCTTAGATCTCTTCTAGGAGTAGAGCCTGCCGTAGTTCAATATAGCGAAATGACGATAACTGCTTAAATTTTTTATTATTGACTGACAATGATAGCTCTGTATGAGACGATAGCTATGACGAAGCGTGAAATACCGCGAATATGGGTTGTTCGGCAAAGCTGAGCCCACATTATTTGCTCACACCCTAGTCTTCTCCTATTTTTGGACCTAGCCCCATATTAAGCATTTTAAAAACTAGTCCTTTCTTGATTTTGCAACCTCACCATCACACATATTGCTTTTTCATCCTCCAGAGGAGCATTTTTATTTGATGCGCTTTGTTGCGCGGGGGTGAAAATTTGTTGCACAGCATTAAAATCTTGATGCGCTTTGTTGTGCGGGTGTAAAAATTTTGTTGCGCAGTCCAAATTTTGATGCGCTTTGTTGCACGGTGGTTAAAATGTCGTTGCGCGGAATAAGTTTGCTGTAGTTTTCACTGTGTGGGGGAAAATTTTGCTGCGCGGGGGTAAAATTTTTGCTGCGCACTGCGCGGGTAAATTTTCCTAGCCTGCACATGTGCAGGAGTTGTGCACGCATTGCCCATGCGTGGTGTACTTTCTGAAAATATTTATGAATTTATTTTTTGGTGAATATATAAGCCCTCATTGTGGCAAGCGAAAAAAATTCAGGCTTTAATAAAATATCTTCAGCAAATGTTTCAAACTGGTTGCAAGAGCAATTTTCCCATACACTAAAACCGAAAACATAGTACGTCAGCGCATTATTCGGGCAGATCAACACATACAATTGGAAGCAGATGTGTACACGCTTATCAAGTACTGGTATAGAACATGACTTTTAAAATCCTGTTTATATATTCTTGTTCAAAACTTGTTCTAACTTTTGGCCGGAAAATACGCTACACCTCCTCCGAACAGAAGAATACGGTATGTAAAGCAATATTACAAAACAGGAATGAATGGAGTAACAATACTAGTTGTTATAATGTGTTTTATGCATTTCTGTCATCCTGCTACTGCCGTGTCGGTGTAATTCCTGCCTATGCGGGATGCCTAGTTTTTGTCTGTCTGTCTGAAAGGTAGTTTTGCTCCTTTTACTGCAATCTTTATTTCACTTCAGCCTTGTGTCTTTTTCAAGCTGTCTGGTCTGTTTGCCATTTTTATTCTGTGTGTGGCGTCATTTTAGGATGCCAGTTGGTATTTCAATTTCGCGCTTCCCTTTTGATGCTCGTTTGTTGCTGCTATGTGACTTCTAGTGAATTACTATTTTAAATTTACTTTTCATCAAAGCTTATTCTATTTCCACTCGACTAAGGCTTTCTTAGAATGGGGCTTAGCTTGTTTCTTAATTATCACTGTTTTCGAAATTAAGTAACAGCCGGGGAAATATTATTTGGCAAACTAAAATATATCCTCTTAGTGTTCTGTTAATTTAAAAGCAGCAGCAAAGTAAACGCACTTTTATCAACATTCTCTGCGTAATTTCCGTAGCTTTACTTACATGTAGCCGAACAGGATCTTGGCATAGTAGTAACTAAGAGTGTGACAAGCGTCAAGCTCTTAGTTATTAGACTTGGGACATCATCTGCACGATAACGGCTGACCCCCCCCCACAAATCAGACCCATCACTTCAAAGAAATTTGCACGCTATGTTTGTATGCTGAAGCTCAATAACAACTAGTCAGTTGGGTCAGTCAGTCAGTCAGTTGCGAGCTTCAGCATACAAACATAGCGTGCAAATTTCTTTGAAGTGATGGGTCTGATTTGTGGGGGGGGGTCAGCCGTTATCGTGCATATGATGTCCCAAGCCTAATAACTAAGAGCCTACTCTTGATAGTAGGAATTAAACTTTAGGTGCTGGATCCTTTTGTGCACTGCTTTTGTGGTGAGTTTTTGAAGCTGTGACTTTAGCAATTTGGGAGTTAGAAAGAGCTTTATACATCGTCTTAAAGCTTATAATCAGGACATTCAGAATTCACATGAGCTTACGAAACTAGCAAAATTGATAAAAAATAGCAAAATTTTCTAACGTAAAGGCTAAATACAGATAAAACATTTGTGAACATCGATTTCTCAAAACTGCAGAATCGGCCAAAAGTTCTTTGTGCCACGATATGAAGGTGCGAATTTCCACTCTGCCAAAAATCTCCGGAATCGGTCGAGTAGTTTTTGAGAAATCGATGTAAAAATCAAATTGATCGCAGTTTTGCCAAAATGGTTTTTCAGTCAAATCTGTAGCTTAAAACAACAAACTCTAGCTAATAGACACTGATAAAATGTGCAATGAGACTGTGTATCGAACAAGTATAAATGGACCAAAATTGTCTGTAAGATTTGGCAGTAATGTTGAAAAAACGTATTTCCTCGAAAATGGACATTTTTTGACCCTCAAAATGGTTTGTTGCTTATACTGACTTAACTCAAAGAGATAGCTCAAAGGTTGTAGAAGCAAAAATGTTCATTTTTGTGGCCTCTTTCCAGCCATGACAACCAATCCGGTGTCTGGTCTGCCTACTAGAAGGCTAAGGCCGAAAACCAAAACTTTCTTATCTTTTCACCTTAAAATGCGGGACTGGTGTCAGAAAGTTAAAGAGCTCGAAAACAGGTTATTTCGTAAATTGTAGCTATCTACGTAAAGGATTGAAGCCGCTTGAGTCAAAAATACCCGAAAAGAAACCAGCACCTTAAATCAACGCTCCTCTCCCAACCCTGATCTCAATGAGTCTATTTAGCATGTACTCACATTGAAGCGGGACTAACTTGTCTTCTACGTCCTCATCAGAACCGCATTCGCATTTTACATGTTTGTCTTATCCTAATTTACAACCGAAAATATTTAGCATTTTGATTCTACATATCCCATGTTGCCCTTTTCTTGCTTTTAAGGAGCATTTTATTTCGTGTTCAAGCATATAAAGCATTCAGCATAACTACCCTCTCGGATTTTGCAACAGATTACATAAAAGTTTTCCGATCTTTTTCAATTAAAGCAATGTCTTTCACTAGATGATTCCGTTGAGTGCCGTTTGAGCCAATGCATATAAATTTGACAGTTGACCTCTCTTAAGTGTTTCCTTTAATCTCTTCATATTTTCCAAAACTACCGTAATCCTATGCCTTTCATAAACTGCCGTTTTAATGTAGATGAGAGACACAGCAGTTTTCGCACAATTACATTTAACACAATCTGCAAAATTCGTACAATAGTAAAATCAACTCAATAGCAAAGATACGAATCTGATTCCAAGTTTACGTAATTAACTATAACTTTTAATTTTAACTCGAGTATATATAATTTCACTTTTGACAAAACTAGATTGACTGTAGATAGATTTGACCTCTCTGATTTCTAGTTGTCCTTACGTGTTAGACTACAGCGTCATAAATCTTTCGTAAACAATACATAGGCTCAAACGCACCCCAACCGATGATTCCACCATCACTGACAGTTTCGAAAATTGGTCTGATACTATCAATCGTTTAAAGTTAATACATGGACTTTTTGTTTTCAAACCGTTGGCAATCGTATTGTACAACAAAAAACCTTTCCTAGATTAGCGCACAGGTGTGCATTCACAATGCCGTAAACTTTTTCAAAGCTTAGTGCTCCGGACGGCCGGAGACAAACTCTCACATCTGTCCGATCTCTAATGCCCATCCTTCCATTGTATCAGTATAACTGCATTTAGCTCTCTCATTTCAGTGCTAATGGAACTGCAATCTTCCAAGTAAAGGTCCTTTCCTGCATTTCTTGGTGTGATTGAGTCCGCCCAAAGCCCAAAAGCCAAGACTTGGTCAGTCTCGGGGTCTATGCGAAATTTTGGCCTCACCAAACTAGCCTTGTAGAATAGAAAACCTCCAAGAAAGAGGGCAAGCGACCAGAAGGGGGTGTCTACTATCTGGCAGTGTTCCAGCCAACAATCGGTAGACCGTTTCCAAGCATGGGACAAGCAGAGCAACCAGAACAACAGTCCAGCGTCTCCCTCCACATATGCAAATTAGATTGACCTGCCTGAGCGCAGAGAAGACAAAACTCCTGTAGCCAACTTCTGGGCACAGAAGAACTGGACCGGGTATGACAGTACGTAAGCCAGCCATCTCAAGACCAGAACGCTGGAGAAATTGCTGCGCCGCAGCGCAGCAGAAACGCAGAGCGAGAAAGGGAGCCAGCCGTACATTGAGTGCGGTCAAAGGGGCGATAATAGGATGAGGATGGGTAACCAGGGAGGGGTTACCCACACCAACGACCGAAGAGCACGAGGCCAGAGCACGATAAAATCGCCAGTTTCTTCACTCACACCGTTTACAGAATTAGTGCATTCTATGCCTATGTGTTGCAGCCAATCGCATACCAGTCTTGCATACACAGACGCTTACTATATTATACAGTTTTAATGGCAGGCAAAGCGGTGGCAAAAACTGTCCTTTATCCGAACTACCGTGCGGTTATTGGCCAAAGCATCAAAGTTAAACCTGGTCACCAGTTCAGTTCTAGTTACTAGACGGACAAGGTCACTGGGTCAGAAGTTTTGATCCGGTTGTGTAGGCGATATTTCAAGCTTTAAACTCTTTGCGAAAAACGTGTTTTACCAGTGTTTGACAACCTTTATCCTGCAAACTTACAGTTAGTCCGGCAGATAGCAGGAACTCCAATTATGGGTGAAAGTACTTAAGAGTTTTCAACTGCTTTTGGACGAACTTGGCCAACTTCTAGCTCGTCCCAAACAAGTTGGGAAACGACTCACCCTTACATAAGTTTTTAATTTTTTCAATCTTATTCTGACTTTTTTAAATAACCAGGTTAGTAGGCGTATTCTTTGTTGGTCCACATCTAGTTTGGTCCACACGCTCTTATTGGTTGAAATTATTGACACACCCAGCCAATAAAAACAAGCCCCGCCTTCGCCTTTAACTGATGTAGAACTTCGCCTTTAACTATTCTATTAGTAATTATTCCACCAAACAAAATAAAGCAGTGAATGGGAAGCTTTTAATAGTTAATTGTAATGTTTTAAAAACGATAACATATAATCTCAAACCATAACTGCGAAACAGATTCTTTTCGTGCATTTTTGTAACAGGATTTATTTTGCTATACAAATATAATACTTCAAGAGTCTTTCCCAACGAACAAATTAGTTTAAAATATAAGCAATAGAGAATGATTGGTTTAATAGGGATATAATTTTGAATAAGTTTGCAACGTTGGAATCGGCATGTAAAAATGGTTGCCCTTAAAAGGGCAGTTGGGATAAGCATTACAATGCTATATACGTACAATTTTATAATAAACCTAATAGTAGTAGCCGTTAATATTCCCTATAATAGGTAATTATGACCTATACCGTTAATACATACGTCCCTATGCCGTTAACACATACTGCGTCCGCACTATGCACGGGCTACCTGGTAATTACTTGCTCTAATGAAATAGCGAAAGTAAATACGCTACAAATTTAATTACCACTCCTTCCTTTTGACTTGTACTAGCCAAGACCTTTCTAGATACACATCTAGTTATACAATTTATACTTTAATTTCCATGTTTGATTTAATTTAGGTTGCCTTGGAAAAATCAGCGGAGCGTTTCGGTGTGTCGAATCACGAAGATCTCCATCCCCCCCTCCAAATCTTGGTGTTTCTTTTTAAGCCAATTTCCTGGGTGGACTGTATATAATTATACTCTACCTGTATCCAAGAAAATTAGCTATTTTAAATCTTTGTTTCCGTAAACAATGTTTATGCAATGCTTTTTCTTGTAAATATTAATATTGTTCTTACGGTGGGGCAACCTTTAGAAGTTGCTGGCTTGCTGCAAACTTATTAGTATTTAGCATAGTAGTAGATAATAGATGATTTTGCGCTATTATATTCTTTCTGTGTGATATTTCTTATTGCGTAACACATACGAGTGAATCTTAGCTTCGTCTTAAAGCAGAGAAGGCAACTAGGAATTAGGATCAAGTAAACAAATCCCCCCAAATTTTTATTTTCCCAAAAAACCCATAAAATTGTTTGTCTCCGATTTTCTGCAAAGTTGTCTACTGGGGGCTCCATACCAAGAGTACATTTGCTCTAATGAAATTGCGAACTATAGACAAAAGTAAACACGCTACAATTTCAATTACCACTGCTTCCTTATGAGTTGTACTAGCCAAGACCTTTCTAGATACACATATAATTATACAATTTATGCATTAATTTCTATGTTCGATTTAATTTAGGTTGCCTTACTACCCGTGCCCATGCCTACTAGATCGTTAAAATTATCCAAAACCAGGGAGTCCCAAAAAGTTGCTACAAATTCTTTTCTGAGATTTCCGAGGTTACTCGGTTGAATATTATTTACTAAAGTTTGGCTCTGGCTTTAGTTTGGTTGCAAGTAACAGTTATGTCACTTTTATAGGGACTAGATATGACCCGGACCGTCAAAAGAAAATTTCCTAAATTTATTAACCGTACTATTTCAAAGGAGGCATGATGGAAACGCTAAATTAGGCTACGAAATGTTAAATTTTACCGTAAACTGACCAGAATGAGTAAATGTGCAACTAATTTTAGTGACTTCACAACATTTTCTGGGATGCTGTGGGGGTGTTCATAAAATTTAACCATTAAACATTTTACACAAGAATTTAACAAATAGTTTTTAGAAATGTTTCTTTACAACAAACAAACAAACAAACAGTAAAGCTGCATCAAAAACTTGGTGTTGAGGAAATATTTTTCAGAAAGCTCTGAGTACGCAGATTTTTAAAAAGTGGTTTAGAGAAGTTAACAGACAAGGGGGGGGCGCAGTCCCTCTTTGCTAAAGTTTATAAAAAATGGGAATTTTTGCTCATTTTGGGTAGAACCTCATAAAACTGGAATTTTTAGGGATAGGTCCTCTTGTAAATCGGGGTTGACCCCACCCAGAATCGGATCCTGTAATGTTGACGTAGATGTTCACGAATAATAAATAAATAATATATTGAAACTGCATGGAACCCTACCTTACTGCAAGCAGATCCAAAACTTCTTCAAAGAGGACGATAAGTTAACCGATTAATATAAAGAAAGTAGAATAAATAGCAACGGTTTGACAGAAGCACCATCTTTTATAGTTGTTCAGGAAGGCAGAGCTAAATTGTGGAAAGATCCATTCCACTACAATAGGGCCAGTCCGCAAGTGCCAATCAGATTCAACTTCTTTAGTGTGGTAACATGACTAATTGAGTGAGAAGGGTTACGGTAGCAGTAGCTATCGGCTCCTTTCTGGTTGATTTGTACGAAAACAACTGAAATAAACCATATATAATAGGAAAGGCATATTTCCGTTTCTGGCGACAAAGTTGGAATTTAAGCATGTCAGAGGAGAATTTATAACACTTTTTACTGGTTCTGCAATGAGCATACTATCCACAGGTGCACTTTCCCAATTGTTTAAATTGCTAAACTTTGCCGCAAAACATGTTATACGTACAGAACGTAAAGAAGCCGCCTATGAAGATATAATTGAATAAACTACAAATTTGAATCCGAGTTTTGCAATTTTTATCTCAGTTATTTGCAATTATAACATCCCGTTGTTAAGGTGGTGATATCGTTCACCGCACTCGGTGTAGACTGAAAAATTTGTAATGGCAACCATTATATTTGACCTCTTTAAAACATTAAATAACCAAAACCTTGCATATTCCTAGAAAATGTAGCTTCCATTGGAAGACGAAAAATTGGAAAAACTTTCACTATCACAGTC